>JAQIXS010002086.1:0-24803 GCA_034700785.1 Rossiulus vilnensis
AATTTTCGAATATTCGAATATGTTCGAAAATTTTCAAAGATATTCGAATATGTTCGAAAAGGTAAACAAAATTTTTGACATATTCGAATATTCGAAATTTCTTGAAAATCCCAGTTCGAATATTCGAACATTCGATATTTGATATTCGAAAAGCACAGCACTAGTATACAATGCGTACGCAAGGTAATACGTGAGGATATCTAACGGCCTTTTAAATTGAGACAAGAGGTTGGTTTCAACTGTCAACTGACTTTTGACAAATTGGCATCCACTTGCAAAAGGCACACATCAGTCAATTGACACGTGTACATTATCCAATCAATGTTACGCGCACCTAACTGTAAACCCATCGTTATTCGCACGTTTTCAAATACAGCTACCAACCTTTTCACAATATTATAATGTCAAGTGATTAAAAACCAGATATTTAATCGACAATTATGACAAAGTTGCACAACAATGTGCGATTCTTAGTCGAGCAAATACGCTGAAGGGATTAAATACAATAATATCAGTAAATGTAATCTAAATCGTATATCTGATCTGAGCGCCTTGTCAATTTGTGTTTGGAAAGAAAACGGTGAAATGATTAAAGAGGAAGCCAAGAAAAGAAAAGAGAAAAATTAACATCCAAATGGGCCATAAAAATCCGAACGTATAACATTAGCAGCAACGTATCGAAAGCAATAAAATAAAGCGTTTAGTTTCGTACGGCAATATCAACACCATCAAACGACAAAATAATTTCCTTTTCTGAGAAGTAATGTCTATTATGAAACATTTCTTTGACAATGATTATCGAATACAATTACGCTATTTGAAAATCATGTGAGAACAGATCAAGATCAGAATGCTTGAATCTTTACACTTTGCACACGAATGGAATCCGTTATCGTGTTCTGTCTTTGACTTGAATACATTTTCATGCATAGTAAAACAGTATATACAGTTTACACTGACGAACCATTTACCTTTACGACACAAGTAAGCTAAGCAAAGAGCTGCACTAAAAGTTCTAGCGTATAACTGGTCTCCAAGCAGATAATTCATGGCCAGCTTTCATCATCAAATCTTGTTTCCTTTTTTCAAAGTATGCACGCCAAGAAATGCAGGGACACCTTTTATGCTGCATAGAATAAATGAAGCTCCCAAAATGGGCCTTCATATTCTGCAATTTAGTATAATTTGTTATACTAAGTAATTATCAGTTAATGCTAATTGCTTCACTCAGCAAGTAGATGATGAAATTTCCAAAGCTATTAAGGATAGCCTATATACTCAAAGAACTTAATAACTTCAGTTCCTAATAATTGCTTTACGAATTTAATAATTGAATACATAATGAATATTACTGCTTATAGCCGATAGTATACAATGCATACGGAGTACTTTCAGTGAAAAAGTAGGAAATAATGTAGATCGACTGATTCAGCAAGACATCGTTATCCCAATGGTAGTCAAGTGGCATGGTTGTTTCCACACCCCGGAAGATGTAGGCGTGGTGCAATGTCAAATTATGATAAACAAATAAACAATTTAATCAACACGAACTGTCGCTCATTAACAACATTCGCTCATTTCGCATTGAGAATTAACACAAAACTCCTAATAAAGTTCAAACACCTTTATACGCTAATACATTATACAGTGCATACCGAATAGACTTCAGCCTAATTTTCAGAGCACGCCAAAACAACTTGATGTCTACCAATTTTTGTGTCAAAAATCGTTGTTGAGGGAAGTATCATGCTCGAGATTGTCGGTGAACGCAGTGGCGCCCCAATAAATAAGGTCAGCCACCCCTGGTTATGGACAATCACACTGAACTGTAATGATGGATGTCCATTTGAGAGGTGAGAGCGATAGTCACTATAGAGAGCAATCTCAGATGGTATGTCTATGTTTCCATTAAGTAAGACCACACTCACCCAATCGCAGAAGGTTGAACCTGTACTTTAACGACGTCAATTGATAGCTGTATGCTCTCAGTAACTCTCGGGAACCTACGATTAAGCAATCGCTTTAACATATTTGGAATCATTTTGTAACATCTGTAGAATAAGCCTGACCACTGATATTTCTTATCTGGGCATATTCCACTACTTATCATTGCATGTTGATAGTGACCTTTAAGCATTTCACTGATGAGATAACATTTAAGGTACCATTTCCAAATTGTATTCTGATGGTTCCCTATTATGGGAAACCCTTATTACCAGGCACTTTACAGTGTAAAGGTAAAGCTAACAAGCTCTACACAAATTAGCCAAGTTTCCCACGAAATTTTGAAGAGTTTCCCTTATTGTATTCCTCACACAATTAGGCATGGCGTCATCATCTACGCAAAACGTAGACCTACTACAATGCGAGAAAGAACCTTTTGCAGATCCTTAATAATAAAAAACACGAACAGAATGGGCCCAACAGCATTTCCAAGCGACACTTTTGATCCACATCGGCCCATAGTTACTGCATTAACTATAGTTATACACATTTAAAAAGCAAAAAAGGGCTACTTGGCAATATCAGTTTCATTTTTTTAAACCGATGACTATAGTGACAAAAAATCATTTAATTAAAAGTAAAACAAAGTTACTCATAGTCGTGAAAAACAAAATTTCCCTCCTAACTACCATGTTTTTCATCCAAATAACTATTACACATGAAGGATCAGTAGTTGGGGTCTTTAGTCGTCTACAGTATGAAAACTAGGACTCTTGAACTATTTGTCTATCTGTAGCCCTCAATGTATCAACTTATCCTTGCATCATCTAGCCCAGGTCTACCCTAATTTTAAGTGTTTAGCACATATACAGGCCTACCTCTGAGCTTGTCAATTTTTCTTTCGAAATTTGTACGTGAGGACCCATAGCAGTACTGAACCATAGGCATACACTACTATCTATAGTTACTGTTAATGACGAATAACTACTTCAGTTTCTGTAAATATTTTGACAATATATGTCGAGTAAGGCAATGATATGCATGATAAAACACAATAGCTTATAAATCCATACACGCTTAAGTAAAGGATTTTACAATGTGGACGACAGCATTCTATTATAATGAAATAAATTATACTTTTTTTCCTGGAGAATAGAGTCGGCCTACACCATTACAGACTTAAATTTCATGCTGTTAATGTTTCTTAGCAACGTTTTTACTTGCTCTTAATTTATTATTATTATTCATGCAGTTAAATGTTTACATAAAAAGTAAGGTTTAATTTCCGTTACCATCATATGAAAATCAACCTGCATTTATTCCAAACATAATAACAATGAAGCAAACCTGCAGACTCAACATCGTTTACACTTAACACAGATTGTCACTGCCTAAAACTTAAAGGATACATCTTCAAGTTTCAGGGATGCCTGATAGCTTTCTAAATCTCTCCTCGCCCTTATTTCAGGTATGCTCTTAAACGTATTGACCTTGAGTTTTTTTCTCTCAAGCAATATAAACAGTTGGTGCTGGCATTAATAACCTTCTTAGAATTACGTGTAATTATAATAGGGTTGAACCACAGTGTCATGGATATTGGTGGTACTATTTCCCTGAAAAGTGATGCGTTGAATTTTCAAAGAAGAGAAGAAGAAAAAATATTGATATATTTAAATACATTAACAAATAAAGGCAGTATATTTTAATATTAATAAGCCATAAAGTAGATTAATTAAACGCGGAATTATATCAGTACGAAATTAGGGTTTTAAACATTTTCCAAGCCGCAAGTCGATTCTCAAAATCCTTCGTATCGCACATCATTCAGTCCTATTTCTCGCTATGTTTAACGTTAAGCACAGGTAGGCCTATTTATTTCCAGTTTTATATTTACAAAACTCCCATTCCAGTGAGACTCGATCCTAACACAACGTTTAGGGTCAAATAATTGATCGAGAAATAGCGTGCAACATTCTCGGAAGAGTTTTTAGACAAAAAAAAAAAAAAACATGACGCGGGTGCCACCATGGCCAGCACCAAACGAGGAACCAGTTCTTTCAAAGCAGCACAAGTCGACTTCTGGTCGCCGCACTCACAAAGAAAGACCTTCATTTTTTATGCGCTGGTGGACGGCCTCCATAGCCATCAGCAAGTGGTCTTTTCCGAAGTACAGCAGACTTAAAAGTTGCACTAAAGTCATCATTGCGTGGTCCGCGTCAAGAGTGGACAAGGACTATTGGGACTTTCTCTACAGTGCAAAGCTGTAGGAACCGTTTGATAGCTGGTTCTTAAAAGTCCTCTGACAAACATTTCAGCATTATTTTTAATTTTGAAATAATTTCTACTTGAATTTCTGTTGGGTGGGCATTAAGGTTCATCCTCTACACGAGGAAAATTTGGACGAATTACAGCCATATTTCGATAACTATGGAAATATGTCCATCAAATAGAAATGAGTACAGGCCTACCAAGTTGAATTGAATTATTGCAAAAATACAAAACTTGAAATCAGAAATATAGAGTATTTTTGCGAGGCAAGCGTTGAACGGTGCCCCGACATAATCGACTATGAGTCTGCACACGCAAATGAACATGTTTATTAATTAGTCCTACATGCACATGTAATCCAAAGCGAGTTTTCCCCCAACATTTTAATGCCAAAACAAATAAAGAAATATACTGCAGGCCTACATTAACTTGAGTAAAAATGCAAAGCTGTCTGGAAGTATACTGGAAACAAACATGAATGTGCATCCCGTCACGTTAATGGGTAGTTATAAAATCGTAGCGTCATCAAGATAAATGTAATTAAGCAACTTTTAGGCCTAGTATTTCCTAACAAAGCAATGAAATTATAAATGACCCATTAGGAGAGTTAACATCATTCGCGTTCAATTACCAAATAATGAAAGCAAAGTTTAAGGTTTAAGGTAGCAGAGATTACAAAGTAACGTAACAACCGGTAAATTTAGAGCAGTTTTGAACTAAACATTGCAAGAGCTAGTCGGCATGCGAGGCGCATACATATTATCCAACACATTTTGAACATCATGTACATACGATACCTGTACACTGTTTAGTACCTCATTTCTGTTCGTTTGCGGTTTGCAAACGCATCAATACATTATCAAACTGATAGCAACGTTTGATAACAAGTGCCCAGAGAAAATCAAAGGTCAGGTTTGGTAATTACTAGTAGCATATACAAGGATGTGGGCTCCCAAAACGAGCACTGCTTATTTAATCAAAATCAAACTTTCAAAAGATTTCAAAGTTGTCGTTTTTTTCAATTTTATATCTCATTTCAACTCACCTTCAACCTAACCTTAAATATCTCGGCATTTTATTTTTTGGCGCTTTGCGAAAATTACAAGACTCACAATATTGTGCAACTGTAGTTAAGTGCATCACATCCTGCTCACATCCCAGTATCAGTATAGAGTAAATAAAGCAGTCGTTCCAAGTAAACTGAGGCACAGATATTCAATTTGATATTGCATGTATCACTGCTTAACTAAGCGTTTCAGCACACATGTTTTATTATAGGAAAAGAACAAATTTAAGATAACTGATAAGCTACAATTATGAATAATAGTGATATCGTATAATAGTATCTCACAAATATTTACAAACTGCCATTGAAAAAGAACTGATGGGCATGAAAGTCAACAGAAGTTAGCCTTTTAAATCTTTGCCAGTATGAAGTTCAATGATCCAACTGTTATATTTATACATATCTACCCTAAACACCGAAGAAACAATAGATATTTAAAATTCAACCATGAAGGCGAGGTTTAAGCCAACCGCCTACCTTGCCTGAAAAACATCGCCTACGACCAAGCCACAAGGAAATCAATGTCCCCATTATAGGCCTAGGTCAGGGGATCTCATCAGTTCCACGCTTAGTACAACTGTAGCCTACTGAGGTGTTTTGGTGCATGCATCTGATAACTAATGAGCAAACCCCAGCGCCAAATATGGCCAGTTATTTGATATCAAATTGCTTTTCCTTTTCTTTCTGGTTATAGGTTCCTTTGTGCCCTTAAACTCCACCGAAAAATAACAATCACCAAGGTTACGTTTAGTTCCACTTATAATATTCAATGCCGTTCTTGGGAGCTTGTTAAACACTTATTTTTAGTCTTCAATAATATACGCTCTTGCATATACATGCAAACACATGTTGTGCATACGTATAATGTACTGAAATTCTGAATATCTCAATGCAGAAAATAGCATCATCCATATTCTGAATGTACAACACAATTACTTCATTTGTCAGAATTATAAGTATACCCATTTTATGGTTCTTGACGCTGACATTACTCTTGCTGTCTCTTGCAATTATTCCATCTCTCAAGCTCATTCTGCCATTTCCTTCAACCATTAGTTTTAAGTAAATATTTTCGATACTACTACTCACACTCCGGAGTCAGCAGCTTGCACTCTATTCCCTTAGATTTCAATATCCAAAAAAATTCACAATTTTTAAAATTTGTAATTACATCCATGCTAGAGAGATGAAGTGTTAAACTCAAAGTGCTCTTCGCAAATTGTGGCACATCAGTAAAAAAAAACAAAGATAAGCCACACTTGCACCGTACATCAACTAGTAACAGTTACATGTAAACATGTTAAAAGTTAAAAATTTTAAAAATCCTAATGATTATCTTTTGTTCGACCCAACATCGTTCGTCAAAACCTTAATTACTTCCATTTCTGGATATCATGGCAACATCACAAAAACTTGAAAGTAAACTTAAAAGGTCACCTAATGCAATTTTAAAGCTGAAACTGTTCATGTACCATCAAACAGGAAGTCAAGGACTTCATTGAATTCAGTGCCGAATTTATGTTAAAATCTGACAGTACAACTTTTTGTTGCAAATAAACGATGAAAATAATTGACACTTTTCGTCAAGCAATTCAGATTAAATCAGGATATGTGACATTCAATACAGATTCTGGCCAAGCTTTTGGAAAATAGCTCTTTCGCCTTGGATTAAAATTTCCCAAAGCGATGAATTGCTAAACCAACACGCAATACTAATTCATTGGATTGTTGGTAAAATAAAACATTTTAAAAATTGTCACTTGTATATTTTTTTTAGTTTAGAGTACATGTAAAAATGTTATGAATCAAATTGTTTTAAACCTTCTTTTGGTTTTACCAGTAGGACATACACCTGTACAGTATATGTCAACTGATGCTGCCCGAACATGATCGATAGGTCAACAAGTAAACATAGATGCTTCAATATTTCAAAACACATCGCACATGCCTTTAAACAGTGACACAACTCAAAAAAGTTACAATTTACAGGAGAAGTAATTTTATTAATCGTTTTCTTCAAACAACACCATCGTTTCAGAAGTGACATCGACCAATTTCGCAAAATCCATGGGGTTCCACGATGTGCTGTTTTTTTCTGAAATATACAGCACATTTCGCTTGATGCAATGCCACCTCAAACCGGAAGTTGGCAATTTTCGAGTTGTGTCATTGCTGAGGTACGTGTGCGGCATGTGCATGCAAGATAACTTTCAGACGTCTACGTCATTCCAAAATCAGTGCATGTTAAAATTGACAATACATGTATTAAAATTATTGACAGCATATATCAATATTTCGTGACACCGGACGATCAGTACTACTGTCAGTATTTCACTTCTGTATCAGTATGTACCTCTTTAAGTGCATATGGAACAAAAATTCCGTGGATTTTAGATCATAATAAAAAACGCGAATTTATCTAGTAGGTCTACACACTTATAACGTTGGGTTCCAAATTCAGCCAATGACAGTGAACGCACGTGCTCACTTGACAACAAACCCTATATGTTAACTGTGGCAAATGCATCGTAACAATGCAACAACGGTATTTTGTTTTTAAAAAAAATTGCGCGATGATAATAATGACCGTGATGCTCAAGGCACACTCGTAGACAATCATTATTACTGATTGAACCACGACCTTCAATCTGCCTCAGCGCCTCCTATGAACGGCACTGGCAACCACGATAGTAGGTTTTGCGATAGGCCTACATGGAATGTACGCAAGAAGTTGATAACAAACCGATTTGGCACAGCTGTATGGAAACACCAAACGGAACAAAGTTTGGGATAAAGTTGGGGCCATAACTGGCAAACCAGTGGCGCCAAGCTGAGTTCTTTGGCGCTGAGTAATAGCGGTCGACCCGTGACTCAACCGTTCGTCAGGTCATACCAAACCGTCTTAAACAGGGTTAGAAAAGTGTCGTTTCACCTACCTAGGACGTCTTGAAGGGCTTGGTCATCTCCTAAAACGTCCTCCATAGTCACGCCAATAACTTAGGTCAATCCATAATTCCAGGGTTAGTGATATCCCGTCGTACAACCCACTTTTTCTGGGCCACTTTTTCACCGTAACTGCCCTTATCCAGCTGCCTTTTTCTTAGAACGCTTTTTACTACCTGTTCGACAACTTCGATCACGTGATCCGCGCTCCGATCTTTTTTTGTTTCTGGCAGCCTACGCAATTAATAGTTCGCCCGTTTCGCCGCTTCGATTCACCAAGCGCAGCCCGCAGCAATCACTCCTGAATTTTATCAAACTTGTGTTGTTTATTTCACATGTCAAAAGTTGTGAGGGTATATCGTCCCTTTCGATCGCATTATCATTCGGTTCGTGAGGTTGCACGGAGCGATCGAACGGAGCGCTCCGTTCAGCGCAAAAGCCGCTCCGGCTTACCTTGAAATAAGAAGCAGCTCCAGCAGAACAAAAGTTAATGAACACCTTACAGGGTGCTGCACAATCCCAGGCCCGGTCCTCCTAGAAATGAGTGGCTTTACGCAAAGTAACACTTGAAAAACTATTTAGTGTTGCATGTAGGGCGATACACCTCGTGAGAGTATTCAGTTGCAAACGTCCCTAAGCGTTTTTTTTTATTTAGGCGAAATGAAGCTGTTGAATATGGAATTCGTCTGCTAGAGAACAGACATTTTGTAATATTAAAATATCATTTATTCACACAACACAACAAGCTGCACAAACAAGCCAAGATTCCTAACTCGAAGACGAAAATTAGGATATTAGAATGATAAAATAATGAATATCCGTATACGAAACCCAGTGCATGTTGGAAAATAAAAATGCATGTTGTCTTGTTCAGGAAGTTATTAAAAAAAAGTGGTTACAATTTTTTTTTGTAATATGGTACATGTATAGGACTTTAAGACTTTTGGATGGAAGAAAAAGGAGAAAAAAACGCCTATACTAGTTTGAGCTCGACGCAAGCAAATGTCCACCAACCAACAAAATACAAATGTTTGCTTCAAATACTTATCGTGATTGCTAAATTTATTCTTTTTCGTGTATTGATTGGTTGTCCACTATAGGATTTGAGTTAATTTTTATGATTTGAAAATCAACCGTTTATGTATGATAAAAAAATGAAATTTAAAAAGCTTATGCGACAGGTTGAGGTGTGATTTCATATCACGTTGTTCTTATCTGTAACCAAATGTTTGAAGAAAAAAAACTTTCTTTTCATACAGGTTGACGCAAATGATATGCTTGGGTGATTTTATGCAGGATCTATGATAAAACTGATCAGTATATGTACCAGGTGAGGATATTGCATCTTAAAATAGCAGACAGTAACATCACAGTCACATAACAAGTGGCTAATTAATTTTAAGCTATGTTTTGTGTCATATTTACTTGAAATGCTGATCGTTTCTTGAAGTAAACTGCTTGTAGACCTCTGCAATTCAAGTACAAAACATTCACATAAGAGAAATGTCTCGTCTGTTGGTGTATCCACAAGATCCAAGATGTTAACTCATTAAAGAATCGTTTTTTTATATAAATTCAGTTTATTATTTAAAAAAATAAACAAAAATTAATTAAAAATAAGCTTGTAACAAAGTAATTGCCTATTTGGTGTGCATTCTTTCAACTTATTTTCATGTTTTGAAAAAATAAGTATCGTTTTTGGGAAATTTGGTATCTTCAAATTTAAAATCAAATAAATGTTATTCATATCTCTGTACTTGAAATTTAAGCCAGCATAGCATCAAAGGAAAACTATCAGAAAAAAGGCATGAAACGTCTATCCCAATGTTATTTTAATATAGTCTCTTGACAACAACATTTCTTTTTCTTTTAATTTAACAGACAACTCAACTGATATTTAGTGGCGTTGTAAATTTATGAAGATAATTTCATTTTTTTGCTAACTGGGACAGTTTTTCCTCTAGGGCCTTTGCGCTTTGAAGCCGATTCATTTTCCGACTCAGTGTCCTCTACTTCAACAATTGGTACATCAGTTTCCTTTTGAGTCACACTGTGTTCAGAACTCAAGGAATCGTCAAATATCAAATCTGGTTCAAGACTGTCATTAACAATTTGTGGTTTTGAGACAAGGTGGGGATCTTTTCCTCTTTTTGTCTTTTCATCAGTAACACTGCCTTTGCTGAATTTGGAATTTTTCTTGTTTACAACACATGACTTGGATCCAGTTTTGTTTTTACTTCCTATAGTTTCCTTCACCTTCCCTGTATCTGCCAAGCCAGCTGATTTTGAGGAATCTTTTCGCAATGTGGAAGTAATTGTACTTGCAGCCTTCGCTTTGTTTAATGCACTGCCAAGTCCATTTATTTTTAGCAAATCCATTTCGATTCTGCACTGATTTTTTCGGTAACTTGCTGACCTAACCCCTGAAAGGATGAACAAGGTAATCAATTAAACGTATTCACTGCAATTCGTTTTCATAGGTAATATTTGCCATCATTATGATGGCTAATATAGCCCAAGGCAAGACCCTCACGACCCACAGTTGGGTGAAATATATTTAGAGCCTTGAAATAATCATTAACCCTCAAAATATCTGAAAACGATGCATATAATAAAAATCATTGACAAACCTTTATTTATATAACTAATTGTATTATACGCGGTAAAAGAGAATTTTTCCTGGAGGTAGCCTTCCAGTAGTAACTGAGCGATGATCCTTTCGCACTCTTCTCGGGGATAATTTGGAGGAATAATATTGGTTGAACAGATATTGGACTTTTTTTTAGACAGCCATTCCTCAATTAATTTCAGAGCTAAATAAAAAGAAATTCTGTTGTGAAGGCACTTTGGACCTGGCAATTCAGACTCGAAAATAACAATTATAATGGCTGATTCTCACCTGTTAAGTTTTGTTTAAGTGCTTTTGCATTATCGAGAATTGTGCAGATATCGCGGCAATAATTGGAAATATCCACAGTCTGAATCATTCTTGACCTGCTTCCACCTTCAAAGAAAAGGATTATCAGAAAAGCACTAAGGAATATAAAGAGATGTTTGGAGAGACACTTTAAAGCCCAAATTGATTATCAATTAATGATCAGCAAGAATGGAGATTTGAGGCAGAGTGTACTCACCATAAGCTAATATGGGATTACAATTATCACACATTTTGTTGCAATATGCTTCGTTCCAAAGCTCTCCGAAATGATCCGCTAAGGTGGCCCTGTGGCATCTACATCACGAGAAAAAATACATATTTAATTGCGAAGTGATTGAATGAATCTTCAATGTAAAAGTTACTTTTCCACGACCAACATGGAAATTATAGCCTACATGCTTTTAAACAATGCTGTTAGATTTTGGTTTTCTAAATCAAGGTTGAAACGAATTAAGAATATTAATTAAATATAAAATCGAAACAAACCTTTTTCTTTCAATGCAAAAAGCCACCATAGCATACAGATGCGTTAAACCAGTACTGTCAGAAATCACCATGCCTGACTGACGGAAAATGTCCCCAAAACGATAAAAAACTATACAATCTGCTGGTTTGTTATCACGACCTACACATAGATGAATGAAACGCAATAAATCTAATTTGAGTTTCTGAACTACTGAATCCGAAGATAAGCCAATTCTGAATTAATAAAATAATAATTATTTTGGACTTTTTAATAATACAACATTTTAATAAAACACAGATGAGAAAATTTTCAATAATTAAAAATATTTTAAAGACAGGTTTAGAGATAACGAACCTTGTTTCTTCTCAATGATTTAGTGGCATGGTTCATTTTTATTTAACCCAGAGAAGCGAACTTAAAAATGTCAAAAATAAATTGTGATAAAATAATTTTTTTATAATCAAAATTTCGCTTAGGTTTTCTACTTTTCTTCTGAAAATTTGTTATAATTAAGAACCATTTCCAATCACACTATAATCTCGGATGCTATAACTTTCCAGCATTCCAAAATTCAATGTTAAATACCTGCTCGTCCACTTTCTTGGTAATAATTTTCAATTGTCCGGCTCATCGTATGGTGGATCACAAATCGGACATCTGGCTTGTCGATGCCCATCCCAAAGGCAATGGTTGCCACCACAACTTGGATATCATTTGCTACCCACGACGAATGCACCATACTTCGGTATTTAGCCTCGAGATTAGCATGATATGGCAAAGCGTTGATATCTCTCTTCTGGAGCTCCGAAGCAACTTCTTCCGTTTCTTTTATAGAAAGGCAGTATACTATGCCCGACTGACCGCCGTAGGAGTTCTTTATTATTTTAGCAAGTTCTTCGATGGCGTCTTTTTGCACAGATGATTTAGGAAACACTTTGTATACAAGGTTGGGACGATTAAACGGTGCTCGAAAAACCAAGCAGTTCTCGATGGCCAACATCTTCTGAATGTCTTTAACAACACGTGCTGTGGCAGTGGCAGTCAAACCCAAAATAGGAACCTTTGGGAATTGACGCTTCATTACACCGAGAAATTTATAATCTTAAAAAAAATAAAATTGGAGTAATATGAGTTGTCTGCAAAATACCTTCATTTCTCAAGAAGTTAAATTCATTAATGTAAAAAGCATGCGTTCAAAATCGCTTTCATAACAAAGACATGCAGGATTAATAGAAGTACCAGAAAATAAAATTGATTTGACATTGTTAATTATCATCAAACAAGTTACCTTTCCTGAAATCATGACCCCACTGTGAGCAACAATGAACTTCATCAACAGCGAGGTGAGAGAATCTTCCTAACTCGTACATTTTTTGAACCTTTGACAAAAACATCTTGCTTTTGGCTAATTTTTCTGGTGTCACATACAAAATTTTCAATTTGGATTTAGGATTGATCATCTCCTAAAAAAAGAAATAAATTACGAAAGACATTGGTCAACTTGTACTGCAAATAAAAGTAGCATTAATATAATTGAAAAGAATTTGTGAATCTCAAGACAGCAAGCATACCCTTGAAAGCCATTAGTATTGTATTGAATTTGAGAATTTCAACCACAACAAGCAACCTTAGATTGCCCACTTGCCATTCTAAAACAGGGGTACCCAAAGTGTAGTGCAAGCAGCCTCAGGGGTGCTTGGGATGGCCCTTATTAGATTACTACTGTATGACTATGTATTGATTTATAATGCAATATTTTATTCAAGGGGTACCAACTTAATTTTAGCAAGGGGTGCATGTGGTTTTTTATTGGAAATGTTGAGATACTACTAGCCTAAAGAAACAACTGGTTTAATTTTATCAAGCTTGGATAGATTTAAACCAAATTTTTATTGGTTTAGGTGCAGCAAAAATAAAGGTAAAGCATGCCACTTCAAACCTGCAATATCCTTTTATTGTCTGCTTTGGAAGTAGCTGCTGTGAGAATTTCAGCGTTTATTCTTAAATTTTGCAAGGCCATGAGCTGATCTTCCATCAGTGACACCAAAGGGGAAACCACCAAAGTGATGCCATCAGACAACAATGCTGGGAGCTGGAAGCATAAACTTTTTCCACCTCCAGTTGGCATGATGAGAATGCAATCGTGTCCAGCCATGGTTGCATTAATTGTGGGCAACTGCTGGGGCCGCAGATCGCTTATATTAAACGTGGCTTGCAAGGTTTGCTTTAGATTTTGGGACCAGGGAAAATCTGAAATGAAAATAATACAATAAATGAATTGCGCTTACAGGCTTTCAACACTGGTCCGACCATGCAGACAACGTAGCTTTATCAAACTACATACCTGCCCCCTCAAAATCGCCAGTTAATTTCTGAGCTTTTGCAGCATTTTTTACGTCCAGCTTTTCTACCAGAAGCTCCCTTTGGAATTGCAGTTGCTCTTGTCGCTCGTGTAACTGCTGAATCTGATGCTCATTCTCACCAAGTTGTACATCAATGGCTTCGATCTGAACTCGAATGGATTCACCATCTTCTTCTATTTCACAACAATATAGGGCAATTCGATGTTTAGTTACGTGGTTTGCAAATATCGAAAAAATCGAGGCACCTGCAGGTCGAATTAATATTTACCTGAAAGGTTATCCATCATGTTAAAGGATTAGCATTATCAGCCGCCTTTTGATTTTGACAATTACAGGCTTTCACACAACAAAAGCACACTTGACAAATTGGCAGCTCGCACGTGTTCTACTGTTCTCATACGGCATACACTCTTGAAGTTCCTGAACCCAAGTACACCTTGCGATTTTGCGTACCAAGCCAAGAAAGTCTTCTTCAGTTCATTATTACCGACCTGCGACCCTCATCTTTAGCGAATTTATATGAGCTGCGAGTGCGGGATCATTTCATTCTTCCCGGTTCCTAATTTTCCCATTGGGTTCTCAAGATCTCAATGTCAGCAAATTGTATTTTGCAAAAATGTTTCAGCGAACATATTCATTTTAGCATCAATAACTTTTGATATTTCAAAGGACAACGGCAAATTGCAACCTTAAGGGGCTATCCATAAAGAACGTCCTGGGTTTTTTTTCATGATTTTTAGACCCTAACTTTCCCGGACGTGTTTTATGGATGACCCCTCATTAATATTGATAAATTTAAGCAAATAGCAACAGATAATACTTCTGCAACATTAAGTGCTAACACACTTGCAGATAATTATTTTAATTATCCTAAAGCGTGATTAATTTGTAAATTTATTTCTCATGAATTTGTTACCATAAAAAATTGCAGCCCTTTGGCTTTTTTACGACTTATATTGGCAAAGAAAAATTCTAGTCGGTGCAAAGAATTATCAAAAGACAATTTAGTTTTGAATACCATGATTTGATAAGAAACTTTATTATCCGTTCACAAGTTTTACAGATTTAAGATAAAATGATGTAAGTTTCTTAGAAATCTTGAAAAGCTATTCGCCTTCATAGTCTAGTCATTATGTAAATAGCACAACAAAGAATGGTTACAAACAGTACGAAACGTATTTCAGTCTTGTAAAACGGTTTTAAACTTACCAAGGGAATCAGCCAGAATCTTACAAAACAGTTAGGCCATTAATTGAAGGAAACGACCATGCAGTTACAAGTCTCACCAAACGAAAAAGTAATTGAAAGAAAATTGCGGGTAATAGGAACGTTCCTTTCCATGGTAGGAATTGACGAATGTAACAAGAAACGTTGCCAATGAACTGGTCCAAAGCATCTATAACAGTTCTAAAAACCAAAATTTTTCTAAAAAAATATAATTATTCAATGTTTTATACAAATTGTCTTGGCTTTATACAAAAATCATTCCATGAACGTAAAAAGCAAGCTCAGCTAGCTCACCATGCCTTAAATAATAACAATCCATAGCCAGGTATTATCCTAGCTTTTGACTACCTTGGCTCCAATATAATTACATTTAAAAACATCTTTGTTTCTTACTAATTTAAGAAATCATCATCATACTGAACTAAGTCGCGTTTATCTTTATGGCATCCTTTCTGGGAATGACTTGCAGCTGAAATAAATAAATATTAACAATGAGCAAATTCATTTGGTTATATGGAGATGACCAGAAACCTATTAATAATGCAAACCTATGGTTGACCAGCTTGAAGTTGACCATGAACTTTCATTTCCAGGCTCAATTATAGGTTGCCTTCTTGCAAGGGATGCCTTGATTTGAATGCCCATAATTGTAGTTCCATTCATCTAAATTTTAAAAACAAGACTGAAATTAATTTGTAATAACCAGAAACTTGCAAGCAAATCAAAAGACACTTTAACTAGTTCTGCAAATGAATAATAAGAAAATGTCTAAAAACCTCTGCAATGGCCTTATCAGCATTTTCCATCTTTTCAAAAGTGATAAAACCGCAACTGAAAGGAAAGGGTTACTTCATTAACATGTGAGATTTGACACATCAAGAACAAACTCTTCAAGTGTCTAACTTTTTATCCATTTCCATAGATATGTTTAAAATTGTTCCAAAGGAGGTAAATCCTGCACGCAAGATTTCTTCATTGACACCATAACCATGTACATAAACGGTATTTCCTTGCTTCGGTCGTTCTGGTCTTCCGTCCCGATCCTTTTCCATGTTTTTTTCTTTGTCACGAATTTCTGAATCACGGGCACTCACGAAACTTTGGTACAGACCTTTAATTGGTGGACGCGCAAAGTTTGTCGATTCATTCTAACAAAAAATTATGCAAACAAAACAGTTCATAATAATCGATTAAGCTATATTTGTCAATCGGCCCAACAAGGTAATTTTAAAAAAAACTACCTGCGGCTCTTTTTCCTCCTCATCATTAGGATGTGCTTGTGAAAACGGCTGATATCCAACAGTGGCCAAACCAGGCTTTTCAGTCGAACTTAATTTGCGTTCCAGATTCTTGGAACGTTTAAATCCTTGCTTGTCTTTTACTTCCACTTTTATAGCACTGATAGCCTAAAGTGGATAAATATCATTTTTGCAGCGAAAGCATACATTTCTGCATGTACAGGTTGCAAGGCAACTTGTTGTATTTCAGATTACTTACTCCCGATTTCAATAATTTCTTCGCCAGTTCTTTAGCATTAGCCAGCGATGCTGCAAAAATAAACTATTATTACATAGCTCATCATTTATCAATTAGGCGTACAAATGACACAATTTTTTTAAGCATTTTCTGAATAGATGTAGTAGGCTACATGAAGTGCAAATCTACATGCTTCACAATTCAAAAAACGTTGTCATTTTTCAGACAATGAATTACTGCAGCCCTTTTAGTATGAGACCATGCAATAAACTGATCTTGCAGTGTCAATTCATAGTAGAGGGATTTTAGCTCGGAAATGATTATGGGCTACATGTGCGATTGTACGGAGTTTTGAGAAGTTCCCGTCACTTGTAATGACAACAGTTTATCTAAACTGTGAGGCATGTTGTAATGCGCAAATAACGCGGGTTTTGTCGTTATAAAAGATGCACTTACGCCGTTTTTGAACTGCAGGTTTTTCCGGTTCTGGTTTTGGAGCCTTCAGTTGCTGTAATGCCTTTTTCTAAAACAGACAAACATACAGCTTGGTTACAATGGTTAAGCTTTAGATACAAGAAATACACCGCGGATTTTTCTGACGAACCTTCTTTTTGAGTTTCTGATATTTACTTTGAAGCATTAGTTCTTCTTCAGTGAGAGTTGTCGGAAAATTTAAATACACCATTTTTTGACGCCACCTAAAATTTACCAGGAACGTGATCCTATGATTCTAGATTTGATTGGTTTACTCCTTTTCAGCACAAAGACCATGTGTGAGCCAATCAAAACGCTTGTTCGTCCACTAGGGCTAACATTAAACATTTTGGTCTTTTCCAATACGTCACTACGCGGCGCTTGAGCATCAGTCGCAGCAGAAGTTGATGACGTCATAATAGGCGCGAAGTTTTGAAGTGCTTGTTTTGGTTGCATTTCATTTTTAATTGCGTTCGAAAATATACAATGCATTTTATTTATTCGAAAACAAAATAAACGCAATAAAACATTTGAATATATCATGGCTAGCAAATATAGCAGCGAACAAAGCGTTTTTATTTAATACATCAAGAGAGTTAATAAAAAAAATTCACACAAGAAAATAATAATGAATAAATATTGTTGAACAACAAGCAGAGAGCTTTAATTAGGCGAACAGAATCACAAATGACAAACAATTTATGCGTATTACAATTGGAGCTATCAAATGCATAACATCAATCCTGTATCAAACAGAATATTTACACATAGTTATTTTAGACCGATTTCATAAAATAGAAAAAAAATCGCCTAAAACGTTCTTGACAATATTACTAATGTACTTGTAAAAATATGAAAGAAGGTTTATTGCGACCTCTAACTGGCTTTTAAGCTAAAACTCGCCTCTCCCTAATTTCCATTCTCCATTATTCTCCATTTATTTTTTTCTGGAGATCAAATGTTAATTCTAATTATTCCTAAAATTAAAAATGTTGAAAGAACAGCTTCAATTTTCTCATACATGCCTCTCCGAATTTCACTTTTTCAAATATCGATAGCATTATGAACACGCTAACTATCTCGTTTTTGCCATAAATGCAGTATGTTAATCAATGACAGTACTTTTAATTTTCGTTTCATCAATATTAAGTGGGTATATTGAACGTTAAATATTCAACAATATTTCACAATGAAAACTCAATTTAACAGCTAAAGAAATGCATGTGGTATAATATAACAGTCACATATGCATGGTTGTCGAAGATAAAGCTGCGACATTTGACATCCTGTTGTCCATGAAGTGGCCAAAGACACGCAGGAAATATTGAACCCTATGATTTCCTGGAGACTTTATTTTATCGCAAACGCAGGCATGAAATCAGATTTTTAGTTTTCATTTGACTGGAAGTTATCTTTTATAATTATTTTAAACGAGACGTTGAGTGCTACAAATGGCATCGCAAAGGATAACAATGTCTCGAATAGGATTCTATTGGTGGTTGTCAGGAGTTGCAATTTGGGGAATTGCTAAATATGTAGATGGTCAGCGTGAATTAGGAGACGTTGGTAAGTTGATCACTTAAAGTGTATATTTTTAAGGATAGATCTTATAAATCTAATAATATGAAGCATGCAAAAGGCAATAAGACATGTCTGCAGTCTGCAAAGCGGAAACTAAATTTTTATTTCAAATTTACTACCATTTTTGATACTGTCTGTCATTTTTACATTAGACTTGGGTACATTCTTATTATTACACATTTTCAATTGCAATACTTATTTTAATGAATTAATAATATAAGTGATTTTTTTCAAAGTTTATTTTCCAAAAATTGAAATTTTACACGAAATTAATTAAACTAATGACTATTGCATAAGTGCACGAGCAAAATAGTTTGTTTTATTTTTTTATAAAATGCAACATATAAGCGAAAAACAAATTAAATAATGTCAATGTAAAATACTCATAAATTACCTGGGTTTGCATGCTGGGGTTAAACACATGTGTGGTCAACATGTTCTATTTTTCAGAGTAGAAAACACATGCAATGTTATTTTAAAAATAATGAAGGTTAAATTTATATGCGGCACACAGTTTATTGTTCTCTTCATTGGATGTATAAAGAGAAAATTGAAACGGGTATTACAAGTAGTATCATCGACATGATAATATCAATACAGTAAGAGTTATTTTTAACAGAGCTAGGATGTCCTCAGAGCACCTATCTGCATGGCAACTATTGTTATGTTGTGACGCCCATATTTGTCACATATGAAGATGCCGAGATTTTGTGTGAAACTGGTGGGGGTTTGCTGGCCGCAGTGAAAGATGCTGAGACCCAACAATTTCTACATAAGCTACGCGTTCGCAAATTGTAAGTTGCAACAATTAGTAATAATATTTTTTTTAAATCAAAGTTTTGCTTTATTTTTTGCATCCTCAAACGTTTCCCAGTAACAAAAGTAGCTCAAACTTGAGCATAAGCAAAAATAATATACCCATCAATACCTCACGTTCAGTCTAAAAGTTGTGTAAGATTTCTGTTTGTTCAACGCAGTCTTCACCGCTATTGGTTTGGACTGAATGACAAAAAGATCGAAGGCGATTGGATCTATGCTGACGGCACCAGAATGTCCAGTTACTCTAAATGGCATCGAGGGGAGCCAAATAACATGGGAAAAATACAGCACTGTGCTACACTTTGGCTGGAACGACATCTAGAGTGGGATGATGAAGACTGTGCGAGGAAACACTTCTACGTTTGTCAATATGATGGCAAGTAAAATTAAATTACTGTACACCGACTTTCTGCTGATAAACCAACTGGATTTAGAGTCTGTTTAGATTAGTCAATCAATATTTACCGATTCCCAAGTATGCTCAGAAAACACTTTGTGATCTCGCAGAAGCAAATTGTACGGATGCACAGTCAAAATATGGGAGGAATTGTTTTGAAGTTTCTAAAGGACGATTAAGTTATGACGAAGCTGAAATCCAGTGCGCCGTAAGAGGAGGTCATTTGGCGATGATCAAAACGGAAGGAACATTTCGCTTCATCAAGTCACTCATTTATGCCGATAGGTACGAATGTTCAAATACGCTGCATGTTTTGCGAAATACTTTTAAATAAAAATTCTAACTTTTATAGAGTCGTAAGCGACTACCTAGGGCTTCACAGATCAAACAATTTTTGAAACTGAAAAATTCGCGATTGGGAAAAAAACGTTAATTGGACTAAAAAGATGATATTATCCATATTTAATGATGGAATAACCATTAAGAACGTGTCTAGGGTCCCCTTCAGTTATTATTGTTTCCCAGTTGTGATCTGCATGTATATGTAGGTGTTCAAAAATTTTACATATGGCGTTTCTTTATAGTCATATTCCTAAATAAAACACTTCTTAGCAAGTAGAATTTCATCAGTTGTGATTTTCATTTTAGTTTTGACATAGTTATAAAAGAAATTGACTAGCAGAGTTTCCTTCATTAATAATGTTTCTAAAATAAATATATAAAACTTCGAAATGTTGTGAAATGTGGATGACCTCACAACTGTCGTATTGTCTTATTTGATGGTCGCATTTTATTTAGAAAATCACGTTAAATATGGTAGAAATCGCATAAATGAATTTTATGGTTTAAAAAATTCGCTGGAATTAAAAAACGGTCAAGAACTGGCAGATCTTTCGACAGGCCAGATCAAAGATTTAGAGTAATTAAAAAAATTATGCAGTTTATGCAGAAATCGTTTTTAGATCAATCAGCTTCGTTAATTTTGATCACTTTCATTCCGGATATGCCCGACTGTGGCCACCTACCAACTTCGGTCACCCCTGGTTATCTATATATACATATATTGATGCATATATATTTTAAATATGTGAACAAATTTAGCGGATTATAGCCTAACTGTATAACATTTCGAAGAAAAAAGCATGCCTGCCCCTTAAAGATGGCCAAACATGCGCATTAAGTAGTATCCAATGATCACCGCCTTTCAGGGGAAAGGCACTGTACTACTGTAATGCTGCGATAGTTCTGTACTACCGTAAACATTCACCTTAAATTTCAATCAATGCAATATCAATATTTACCGTAAACATTAATAAGGAAGATTTTGTACGATAGCAACACTTGAGCGATTGTTACTGCTATTGAATGTCGGGGATTATCTAAATTAATTATACATAGTATTCTAAAAGGGATGCCATTTTAAATTCTTACAAATCAATCTGATAGAACATAGTTTCTAAACTGCAATGCAACGCAATGACAAATTTTATCTAGTTATTATCTCCCTTTTCTTTGCACGTGTAAAATGAAATAAAAGGATTTTTACATAGATTAGGGATAATCGAAACCTTGTTTAACCGGAAATACTTAGAAATACTCTTCAATGGTTCTTTCTCTCCAGATTTTGGTTGAATATGACCCAAAAGGAGATGCAGGGGATTCTAAGAGATCAAAGCACGAAGGTGTCCTGGTAAAACATCTCCCTTTAATGCGGCGCAGTAAAACAATTCTACAAATAATAAAATGCTGGGCGTATTTGCAGGGTGATTGACACATGGATAGGTGCTCGTTTCATAAATGGAGAATGGATGTACAGTGATGAAACACCAGTTTACTATGCGAATTGGGCTCCAGGAGAGCCACACACGTCTAAAAGTTTGGAAGACTGTGTCAAGCTTGGACAATTGTGGAGTGATGTCCAATGCGATCTAAGGCATGGCTTTATGTGCCAGTATTCAGGTGAGCACGTTTATTTTAAAACCACATTGTCTAAAGCTAGGTATTAGCAAAATTATTCATAACTGGTCACTATGGTCAGATGGATTAACACAACAAACATGTGCACAATGTAACACCTTGCTCTCATATTTGTTTCCAGTTATATCTAATTCCAAACCATTGCCATCAAGCACGAATTGCACATTATCAAGTAGGAATCGACAAACATTTCATTAATCAATTCGTTATTCGACGTCATAAATGAATGCCCTTTAATGATTATAGCTGTTAATGACAGCAAGCCTTCCTTTATTTTTTTATGACCATAAGACACGGATGTGGCGGAAGTTCAACCACGGAAGGAGCCCACAGCTGATTTCTCGAAAGGTGAGAGTAAAGGAGAAATATTTTACAAAATTTGCATAATTTGTAGATTTTTCACATAACATTTTTTTTGCAAATTCAACAAAATATCTGAACAAATAGTTCAACATCACAATATTTGATAGTACATGTAGTCTATCGTAAAAGTCTGTTTCACATTTTCGTCATTGTAGTAATGCGTGATTAGAAACCTCATTAATGCAGAAATAAATATTTCAGCATCTACTGATCAAACCCCTTTCGCAAGTGGAATTCATTTAGGTTAGTTGAGTAACAAAAAAAATATATTCTTGTGTTTCATTGAATACTGATTTTAACTATTGGCATTGGCTTTCGAACTGTCATTGCAGGAGTTGCCGAATTTAGTCTTATTTTGACAGGTTGTGCCCTACTTGGAATGCTTCTTATTGTCCTTATTTATACCACTATTATTTGGAAAAGGTAAACACATTTTAACGTATTTTATGAATGCATTTGCTAAGCAACGTTTTGCATATTCTTTCGAGTATATGAATGACATCTAATATGTATATTTTATAAACGTAAGCAAATAATATATTGATACAGTTATTATTTTATTTCTACATTATGTATTAGAAATCATAAAAGCAGATGCAGGGTCAGTGATGATCAGCAGGACCTCGAAATCCTTCAATATCCTGAGCTAGAAGACCAATAAATGGGTTAAGAAATTTAACCCGCTAAAGAAGAAATCTGTCCTTTCATTTCCTCCAACTTCAATAGTTGGAGTTGATAGTAGTGTTGTTCAAGTTATCGTTCCATTTTAATATGCCTTATCCAGTTTTAATATTCTTTGCAAATAAATTACGTAAAGATCGCGTTGTAAGCTAAAAATGCATGACTTAGAAAATTTACATGCCAATTGTTGACAAATATACCGAATCGGACAAATAGTAAATTGTTAAAAATCATAAAACGTTTCCTATTTTCATATTTACAAAAAAAATTTAGTCATATGGTTTTTATGACTGATTCCTTAGGAATGAAACACGTTAAATACGATAAAACTATACTTTTATGGCTATGTTCAGCTTCTAAAAATATTGTGATAAAACTAAGCTATAAATAAATGCAACCACTTCCAATAATTGAAAATATGTGAACCATTAACACTATCATAATAAACTGAATCAAATAGCAATCTTACTATACCCCTATAAAAAGACACCTAGAACATTTTTTACATGCAAGCAAACAATGACGGTCACAATAATTGAACCATGATTACGTCATCAATATTTGCCTCTCAATGTTTACTTTAACGGAGTTAATAAATTAAGCTTTCGGAAGTCTGTGTCTGATAATTATTGTTTGATACCGGTGAATAGTTGCTAAAACGAGTGGAAGGTTCAAATCTAACAATATATGTCTTTGTTCGGAGCTTTATGATCGAAGGAGATACATATATATATTTCCAATTGTACCGTCGCAAAATCATAATATGAAATAATGCACTATATACATGTATGTCAACATTCCAGTGTTGTCGACAAGTCATTTCTGGTAATTCCTATATAGGAAAGGTTTTAAATCTGATAAAATAAGAACAAATCTTTATGAGTAATTAATGTAATTATTACAACGCATAATTATATTCAAACTGTTTTCTGCATGAGATCCTCATAAATGCTCATATACATGTGTTACAGTTCTCACGTATTGAATTTCATGTTTCGTCATTCGTTCAAAGGCTATATGAGGCGATTTCATAAATCACCGATTCTGTCAATAACATTATAGTTCCACCAAATAACGAACACATCTTAGTTAACTGGGCTACGCATTAACTATTAACATACATTTGCTGCTAAAGTACATTCGATAAATAAATACAAAGTACATGTAGTTCAGAAATAAAATAAAAGAAAATATGTTGCCCACCCAGATGCGGTGGTGCACGCCGAATAAATTGGGTTGATGGATTACTCCCTTTACCACATACGTTAATTTGTTAAAATCCAGAAGAGATTTAATATTATCATATTTCTGAATAATCTGCTCATATGAATTTATTTAATTATTATTTCCTTAGGAATCGTTTTAGGCCTGCACAAATATAAACACATTTTTCAATTCGGTTGTGACTGATGTTTAGGTGGACTCAATTTCCATATGCATTTGATGAAAAGCATGTCGGTGTAAACATTGCAACTGCGTGCAGCATACTGATGCAAGCAGCAAACATATTCGATTGGCTACTAAAACAAAGAGATAAATTAGTGTTTAATAGATAAAGCTTCACAATTAAGCATGTGTCAATGAAATGCCTATTAAAATTTGCATGGTGATTTCATGAAACAACAGCAGAAAAATCCAATAAAACTATGCTTTTACGGCTCTGTTCAGCTTTTATATAAATGTCGAAACATTCCGGTAGTAATGCGTCAAATACTTTTCAATTCAATTCAACTCAGTACCCTTCAGTCAGCAACTAAATGCCATATGGTAGGGGGGTCAAGCCCATTTTCAGAAGAAAGCTCCTACGTCAGTTGCGATCG
>JAQIXS010002087.1:0-24791 GCA_034700785.1 Rossiulus vilnensis
CGCAAACCCATATCCCGACAGACCAACTCAATCTATCCTTTTACCAAATAGTCGAAGCAATAAATCATTTGGTATTCTGTTCACTCCATCTATTACCCGAAAGATGCCACAAAACGAAAATGTGAAGAAGAAGAAGAAAAAAAATACACCCGCAGAAGAATAAAAGAGAAGAGAAGAGGAGATGCACGAAATATCAAGTTAAATTTCTATCGGAGAAAAAGATAGGACAGTAAAGCCCTTATTCAGAGACATCAAACTGACTGGTGGTTGGTAGCAAACAGTAATGCCAATGCATAATTTAATCTGAAATCCATAAGCGAGGAGCACTTATTCGGAGGACAGTATTTCGCATGCTGGTTACTGGTTGGGATTTTGGGATGATCAGAGGTAGAGTGGTTTGAATGGAGGAATTATGTTTTTAAGCACCCTGTTGTATCACATGTACTTGTAGTTAACGTACTATAGATGTTCATCTAGGCGCTAATTAAACTGTCTTAAGGATGAGTCAAAAGCATGCCCACCATGTCACATTTTTTGCTTCATACACTTATCATAAATCCTCAATTTATATTTACCAATGTAGAATTGGTCGTCCACTAGGGTTTCAGCTTTGGTTTATAATTTCTAAATGCACCGTTTAATTACGCAGCATTATTCCAAAGTTATTAATGGGCACCTCCTACTAACAAAATTACCTCCTTTGTTGATGTTTTTTTTTTTAAAAAAACAACCAGAAATTAAATAAGAAGACCAATAAATTTATATCAATTACAAGTATTTATAAAACACATGAAAAACGAATGTCGTTGTTATTTAGAACTGTCAGTAAAAATTCGGTGGTCCACAACTGCTGACCACCCTCCCACTAGCGATGACGTCCTTTATGGACGATCCCTTATCAAAACCACAGTTTTATAAAAACTAAATTATGGCTATTCACACGGTAGAAGAAGGCTAATAAACCTAAACAAAAGAGCGGATAAAGGGGGTAAGGAAATTCGCATTGTCACTACGAGGAAATCGACTTTGTGTAGCCCATCCCACAGGTTCTAACCCCGGTTCATTATTTCGTTTGCTATTTGGGCAGGTGATAAATGGCACGGCTGAGGCATCCACATAATAGCACTCATAGCCCATCGGTATTTATGGCAGAAACTAAACCTCATTCAATAGGGCCTGCCAGAGGCAATACACAGTGGCAAAGCAACATTTTGAAATAAAAGGAAAAAAAAAATATTAAAAAAAAAATTGGACAAGTGGTTTGGCAGCTGCGCTTCGGGTTATGCTCCGCTCAATATGATTGATTTATATTAAAAAGTATCAGAATGAAATACAACCGAGATCTAATTTGAAATATGTTATCGATAGTGGCACATGACATCTCCCACATCAAGAAGAGCAAACGATCATGCACTATTCATGATCCCTGTAGTGTAGAAGGACGATTTGGAGATGTTAACCTATTTTTTTCTTTCTTTCATATAACAGCGTATTTTAACACTTGCCGCATTGAATTAATGCGTTAAATAATCCATTTATTGCATTAACATGTCTGGAAATGTTGCCAATTAGCAGTACGGTTCATCATACTTGTAACGCATAATGCGAGTCGTTAAACCATATCTATCTCTAGCCTAATACGTTTATTTTATATCGCATTAAATTTGCATTACGTGCTACGTATAATAATTTTTTAACACATTTAAACCCTAATGTATCATTCGCGTTTTGTAATTTTAGGAGCACCCATAAACGCGATATCTCGAATTAAACGCAATACGTCCGAAAACTCAAAACGCCTTAAAAAAGACAATAAAATTATGAATCGAGCATAAAAACGGTGTTTATGATACACGGTGCACACTTAATAGTCCTCATCGTGGGAAATTGCGAAGTAAATTTCTCGCTTATTAAGACAGTTGTTGGAAAACGTATAAAGTTGAACAGATGTGTATTTGAATCCATTTTTAAGAGTATTTACAAAGAGTCTGAAGAAATGTAATAAATAGTTCAAGTTAAGCTTTGCAAAAACCAACCTTTGAATATGTTTTGGTATCAGGCCATAAATGTTTTAAATTCATGGTTTATACGAACATTTATAAGATGCCGGGCCCTTGGCAATTATTTTATGCAGGACTTATATAGGTATTTTAATTTTATTTCTAGTGAGGAAAGCTGTTTTAACTTTGTGTACAAATTTTAGAAAACAAAGTCACAATTATTTCATTTACACCTGACAAACTTTGCTTTTTATAAATGATTATAAGACTGACTGGCTGAAAAACAAGGTGTCCTAATTATGAAATTAACGTTTCGCTAACACAAAAATTACTTTGTTAAATTACGTAATAAAAGTGTTATTTTTGCATAAACTGCGGTTACGTGATTGTTTGCAATTAGCTGAGGTCAGTGAAATTTGGCAAATCACAGAAGATCGGGGAAATAAAGTAATTTCACGTATTTATTTTATATTTTTTTACACTAACATTATCAAGTAACAAACTGATGAAATCATGTCAGTATCATGACTTTATGATCTGAATTTAATTTTATTTCTTGTTTATGACTTTTTATTTCAGTAGAAAGCTCTGTGAAAGCAAACGTAATTTTTAAAAATAATTCTCTATTCCCTGTCTTTCCAATCTCCTTGATAATTCAGGTTTTCCAGGTCCTCCAGGTCTGGGGGAACCCTGTTAAAACACCCTTTTTATATGTTATTCTGCAATTTTGGGATATTAAAACCAGTCCATCGTTACAACACCCCAGGAAGCAAATGGGCGATCATCAGCGCCACCAGAAGTAGTCAAGGACAACTCTCCAATTTAAGCAAACGATTTGTGTCCGTAGGCTAGTTGCGGACTTGGTGGCGCCCCAGAAGTGTCACACGACACGAATCGTATAAAATAAAAATAAATGGCTGCTCCTTTACATACATAAAATAAAACCTGAAATGACGCCGCACCAGGGCGCCACGAAGTCCACGAACAGAAATCATTTGTTTAAGACCAAGAAGCAAATTTCGCTGGCGATGGTGACAATTTTCGCCCCAAAAACGGAACGTTTCATGATGTCTGTCATCCTGAAGATGCAAAATTTATTCGTAAGAGAAAAAAAAATGTTTACGACCACGCAATATAGCGAAGCATCCGAGTGCAAAGTTGCGCAATAAATGTGTCCATGTATAATGCATAATCCCAAAGAGTGTGGTTCGAGGCTAGTTGGAATTGTTTTTTTTTTCTTTTCTTTTTTTACCATTGAATTGAAATTGCATTTACATGAGAGCGGAGGGCCTTAGCCAAACATTTGGCAAACAAGTGTGTGCAGTTTTCGCAATGTTGGGGACTGCACAACTACAAGTAATAACGTCAGCCTCACCATCCCTCATTACCCTCGCATCTCCATGAATCTTGTTGCTTTATGCCCACATAATGCTCCACTGCCACCGTCCAATATATTGGATATCCCATACAAGGTCTCTTTCTCTCTCCGCCACCATCCTTCCTAAATAAAAGAAAAATCTAAATCCTTCATCAGTATGCAGCTACATGAACTGACTTCCTTTCCCTTCACTCTTAAATATAAACTATATTTTCCAAGCCCAATGTAGTTACATGCAACAACGCCACCGCTGAATACGTAATGCCAGAGCCGTATAAGTTGATAGCCCTTAGATCTGCTACTCGTAACTCTTGTTTAGGCCCCTTATTGGCGTGGGATTCTCCCCGCAGTTTTACCAGACACGATAATGTGTGCCAATACGAATTAATCCAAAAATTTCGGCTTTATAGTTTCTGAAAAAAAAAAAAGACGTCTTTCGTGGCCAGAAACGTTGGATGAAAACTCAGAGCAGGAAGAAGCTCGCTTTAAAGGATGATTGATACATCATCAGATACATCACCTAGATGTACATGTACACTCAAATGTATTGTTCATTTACTATGAAACAATCGAAATGACACCATAGAATTCCATAATGGATCTGTATTAATTCCTGCAAAAATTTCGGCTTTATAGTTTCTGAAAAAAAGACGTCTTTCGTGGCCAGAAACGTTGGATGAAAACTCAGATCAGGAAATAGCTATCTTTAAAGAAAGATTGATACATGTATTATTCATAAACACGTCTGCTCAATTTTATTGCTCAATTACGACGAAACAATCAAAATGGCGCTATATCCATCACCTTTGGGGTATCCTAAGTAATGTCGAACATAAGTTTAACACTTCCAAACATGACTTATTGCTAGAGACCCAATCAACAGTCAAACTAAAATGTGCCATGTTTCTAAAACAATCACACGAAGATAACGCTGTAGTTTTATGAAGAGATTCTACATGTAGCTGTGGGCACAAATTTTCACATAACACGGAAAATAAATCATTCACAAATTATTCTTGCTGCCAAGAAAACTGGCCCACCTGAAAGTATTAAAAATTGCATTTTGTTCAGCAAATAGATATCAAATTTAAAATAGTAATCCCTCGTTTTGTAAACAATATATTAATCTTATCACAAATTAAGTTTTGAACAAATTGAATGTAACCGGCTCGAATTCCACACTAAAATATCATCAGTATTAAACACGTTTGTAGTTTTTAATTTAGTGCCTTTAGACTAAAATTCGAATAAAATTTCTTAGCTGAAAAGCTCTAAAACAACAGTAAGGATATGAGTTTTTTTGGACACCTGCATGAGTTTCTGCAGGGAATACGATGTCCTGAGATTAAAAGTGTTGCAATTATTATGTTTTGCATAATTTGTTTGAAGCACGATACATTTTCCGTGCAATTTGTGTTACCTTATGGCCATTACACTTTCGGGCTTTTCCCCATGCGAAATTCGAAAGAAATTTTAGTCAATTTATGTGCATTTGGAAGTGCTTTAAATTGTTCAGAAAACGAGCTGTTGCGATGTTAAATTGGATATCTTATTGTTGTACTTGCATTCATTTTAATACCTTTAATGTACCCTACGAATTTGTGAGCCCCGTCAGAAGAGGCCCTTTATAAACCAAGTGTGGCTTTATAATCTTACGTAACTGGTGTTCAAAAAGCCCCATAGATGGCCCATAAGGTATTTCGGGGTCTTGTCTCTCGGCTCCCCAAAATCGATATCAAGAAGAAAGTGCACACTAAACAAGTCCCAAAAACCAGGCAGGCATGTTGCTACAGCAGTAGCACCGCTTCCGGCCTCCGTGCTCCTTGGAGGCAAGGAGGAAGAAGAAGCACAGGTGCACTTCCGGCCGGCCAATGGGCTGCCAAAGAGCCCATAAAAACGCTGAAACGAAGCGCCGTATCCAATAACAATGACGGATGACAAGCAGAAAAGTGATTTTCCTAACCCCACTCACTGGGCCAATATGGAGAATAATAAACTGGGTCCAAACAAAGCCGATTATTCAACGAACGAACTCGCAAAATGCAAACGCCGATTTCAGAACATAATGGACAAAGAGGGGGCTCTTCAGGGAAGGGTTGCCATGGCACCCCATGGACAATGTCATGACAGACATCTGCAGCCAGAGGCAGTGGAGGACCCAGGAGCCAAAAGAGGGCTATTAACACAATTTATGCAGAACCATAGATATTGTTCACAATACCAACAGACGTTTTGCCAATTGAAAATTTAATAAAAAAAAAATGCGAATGCAGTTTTGATAACATAGCCTAATAGTAAAAGAAATAACTTACAGAGTGGGAAACGATTAGACATTGTGTGGATATGTTTGTATAAAGCATACAGAAATAGTAACAGAAGTAACTCCATCAGAGGTTGCCAAGAGGTAAGTGATCAAGGACAATGAAAAATGGTCTTACACTCAAATATTGTTTATAGCCATCAAAGGAAAGTTAATCAGAGTGAACACATTTTAAAGCAAAAATCAATGTCTTTTATGACGTAGAAACACATTTTGAAGAAGATTCTTAACATATAGAAGAAAGATTATTTTCATAATTGTTCGGTTGTTAAGTTTGTTAGTACGCTAACAACAATACGTTATTTTTAAGGGTAGATAAACACATCGGGCATTGTAAAAAAATTGCTTTTTGAGGCCTTATGAAGTAATACAATGTACTGTATTTCGTTTATAAATACAAATTTACACATTCATTACATTTTAATAACGTTTAATTTATATTTTAAGTGTTTTAACTGCGAAACATTAACTCATTCGATATATTCAATATCAATAAATATGTTGCTTCAATAATTTATTTTAATGGTACATTTTAAAACGCCAAAAAATATGTAAATCTTACAACTCATCACTGCCCTGGAGAAAAGATCAATATAATCAGTACAACAGATATCAGTACAAATATACTGCTCATTTAATTGATATTAGAACAAAATGAGGTGATATCAGCATAAAATCATGCTGAAATCAGTCGAGCATCACATTCTGACCTTTTCTCCAGGGTGAATTAAGTGGCCATGAATTTAGAAATTTATCAATTTCTTAAATTTTTGTATTACTTTTTAATAAGGCAGAGATTGTTTTATGGACACCCTGCAATTTAGTAAGCAATAGTTTTTGAAAACATTTATTTTGTCAAAGGCTATAAATTGGATTTTAAGCACTGATTAAAATAATTTGGGGGGTGGGAAACTAATAAAAGCTGCAATTTTATCAGCATTTTTTGGTTGTAATTCAGACAATGGAGCAATTTAGGACAGCCAAACCAAAACGGTATCTCTGAAGGACAATAAGAGGATTTGAAGTGGATCCATACCACGTGTCATCACCACGTGGTTGAAGCCAATCCCAAGAGGAACAATTAATTTGGGCAAACGGCCCTCTCCAACCCCCCTCGCTCGCTTGTTTCACAAAAATAATGTTGTAATTAGAAACGAAACTGGGAAAGTATTTGTTAATTATATATATGCGAGTGAATAATTAGTCATATAATCATAATCTGCGCGCATTTGCGCTCGGAGTTCATCGCGTATGGAAAATTTAATGCCACGGTTCAAATAATTATGTAATTCATTCGGCTCTTGCTTGCGCATATAATTAAATATCAGATATATGGAAAATTATCGGCCGAATAAGATGGAAATTTCTCGAAAAATAAGTGGCAGTAAATAAAGCGAGGACGTCTACGCATTTGTGTGAGAGCATTAAATGTTATGCTTCGAAAGGCCAATAAAACAGGAAGAAACGAAAGGGGGATAAAAAAAAACCTGAAGAAAAATCAATAAAAGCTAGGTGAAAGCGGAAATCGCACAATTGCCAATAATTATTATCATCAAGGTTTCCGAAAGAGAAGTCCAACAATGGCGAAACGATAACGCTTTGCTCCCAACACTGGCCTGATTTCATCCGCCAGAGGGCGACAAAGGCAGGGTCAATAAATTGAATTTAACACTTAAATATCATCAATATCAAACACGTTTTCATTTTCAATTAAGAGACTTCGGAGATTAATCAGAATGTCAGACAGTTATTATTAATATCACTATATAGTTAGTACTAATATCGGTAAGATTTTGTACTGATATCAGACCGGTATGATGCTGCATTGATATTAATATATTAGTTTTTGGGACTACTAATATCACTACAGTTAGTGGTATCGCTAAATTTTAACTAATATCAGTATATGATCAGTATATTTGTACTGATATCTAATGTACTGATCTTTCCCCCAGGGAAGAGTACCGAGTTGAATTGAATTGGAAAAAAATGATGGATAAATACATTTTTTTATTGTTTTGATAAAATAATTTGCCGAATCCTTAAAATGTCCACTGGTCATACCCTATAAAACCATAGAAATGATACATCTAATGCTAATTAGCTAATTTTCAAGTACTAATGCCCTAAATATAAATCACTGACTTGGATGACCAAACCATTACGTTTCATTTATATCAGGAACTTTTTGATTTATGATGCTGCCATCACTTTCACCATTTTTTGAAATAAAATCGTCATTGAACTCGATATTACCGAAAACTGGATATTACACAAAAATACAGGACATTAAAATACACGTAAACAACTACTTTAATTTGTCTTTGTTTTTCCAACATCAGGGGGGTTTGAGAACCCTTTTGTGTTTCGTTTCCTGTTTAATTTCTTTCCTGTGAAGCCCTTTCAAGGGAAGCCAATGGACTCCTTCTCAAAATGTTTCAAATGCATAAAGTAATTTACTCAGGACCCAAATGTAAATAAATTCCACTAAATTCCATACATATTTAGAAAATAAACCTGTGTTTCTCAATAAAAAATTCATTTTTCTTCAATTTTTGTGTAAATATGTAAATATGGACCCAGGTTAAAAACCCACGTCCCACAAAACAGAACAGGCCAGCAAGATACTTCCATTAATTTCAACAAACTAGCTTCAAAATGTGAAAATTCAAGATAGCATTTCGGTTACCAGCGCCACCTGACCCGATTAAATGTCATCACACCATCATTCGCATTCAGTAGGGGGCAATGCCCCCTAGCGACAAGTAAATTTAAACCGGAAGTGACGTCACCGATGCGTGAAAAGCGGGCCTTAAAACGCTGGGTTTACTAAGCATTGCGGAGAGCGATTAATTAAGAGGAGAAACCATTCATAATGAACGCTCGTCCTTAATTACAACAAACGCTGAGGTGGTAATTTAATCAAAATGACATTCCGTGCATAGTTTCTCATAGTTCAAGAAACATTAACCGTTACTGGAAAACGCCATGGTCTTCATAAGTGGTACAGGCTGGTCTGAAAACCGATAATTAAGAGAAAACAATAGGAAAGTTTTTGTAGTTTCTTACCTTGGCCTGAAACAGCTTGGCTCCGAAAAACTGCCATTTCCTAGTGCAATTCACGTAAATGCGCACGCAATCCACCAGGGGGCGCCCCTTCAAAGCAGTCCATTTTTCCACCAAAGCCTCCGTTAATTGTCTAAAAAATTAAAAAAAATTAACATTTCGTTTCATTAGCGATGCAAATTGAGAATAAGCCATCATACCAATTTTCAAAATTCGAAATTTATTACTTTTGAAGGCCTGGAAAAGTAATTATTATGGCTTTAAGCCAGTGGTTTTCAGCATTGGTTTGCAAGCAAATGCTACAATTTAATCACAACATTTTTATGACTACTTTTTAGCACAATGTGGGTGACTAAGTTGGCAATGTGTTTGTTCTAAACCAATAAATGGAAAACAATTTTAAGTTAAATGTAAGATTTTTTAAAGATTTAATTTTTATTTTCATGGTTTGCAAACAAATGTTACCGTAAAGTTTCAACATATGATTACTTTCAGCACATATTCCGCCCAATTTAATTGGTAATGCGCTGTAAATTATCCGCTAAAAGTAATCATAAAAACGTTCTAATTTAAAGTAGCATTTGTATGCAAACCATAAAAATAAAAATGAAATCTTAATAACCTTAAATTTTTTTTAAGGCAACTTAATTTCTTTCAACCTGTTGAATTTTATTTTTTTAATGGGTTTGCAAGCAGATGTTAGCATAAAGAACAAAAGTTTCATTTTTTCACACTTAAAAATTAAGGAATACATGCATTTCAGACATTGATTTTTCAAGTGCTTGATCGACCTGATACATTGTATGATCGTTTAACGGATCAAGCTATAAAGTGGCTTAAAATGTTTCAAGAAATCGCCAATTTCTGCCACGATTTTACAAATGGAATCACGACTACTTGAAAAATTTATTGAAAAATAAATACCGAATTCGAAAATAAATTAATGGGCAACAGGGGCACTAAAATTCTTATCAAACAAAACAGTTTCCACAACGTGTCACGTTTTTTTCACCACAATTTTCGGCATCCATTTTGCATTTTGGTGGCTTTTTTTTACTTAACTCTTTTTGAATTTAAATGCACTATCGGTTAGCTCATAAATCTCGACATAGTTTATTGTTGTACGATGTTTTATTATGCAAATTTCAACCAGCTCAGGAGTTTAAATATTCAATGGGAAGGAGATTTTTCTCCACGAGCAACACTCAAGGTTGAACTTTTACTCGTTATAACAACAAAAAAAACCCTCATAAATATTTAAGCACATCACCGCGACCCTATTTACAATAAAAAGCAAAGAGTGCGGAGGAAAGAACTGATAGCTATCTCTTTTATTTCATAGTTTTTCAGGCAAATCGATTAATTTGAAATTACACCAACATTTACTTCAACCATTTCTTTTAGATGTTAGACTTTGCATTTCGCATAAAAGGTTTACGGTGAAGAAATATAAATATTATGATAAAGCGAATTGATAATGATTGAACTAAACAAGCAGTTTGTTTACTTATCATCGAATGAAAAAGAAAAAAGGTAGGCCTAGACAGTGCCTTAGGAAACGATCCTGCAAAAACCACATGAAATCTAACGTCATGTTTCTAAATGTATTGGCTTTGATAGACTAAAAACGTTAATATTGCAAGAATTTCATATGAGACATGGTATTAAATTCGTATTTGCAGTCAAGAAAGAGTAGCGTATCAGAAATAAACAGCGTATGCAATGTTTAATTAGTAAACAACTAAAGTGCTTTATATATTTGTATTATTATAATAAATCAATACAATTTAACGTGAACGCAAGAGGAATAACCCGAAAGGCAGTGCATTATTGAATTGCATTAAATTCATTTCTATGCCAATACAACATTTGTGACGAAGGTCTTAAGCATGAACAAGTGTGCCTGCAATCTCAAACGTTTGATTTACTCTGAATATTAAATCGTATTCTACAGATATTTTATAGAATAACACTGTAGCTTTCAATAAATCATTAGGAATTGGCAAACTGCGAATTACGTAATTAGTAACTTTTAAAAAATTGTTTGAATTTGTCCATACGTAATATTCTAAAATATCGTCCCATTTACACGTGATATGATGTCAAAATTAATAAAAACCTTGTATTTTTTTTTAAAAAAAACCACGACATTAAAGGATGTTTGTTGTTGCAACAAAGGTCAACTTGGGAAATTTAAAACAAGTGAATACATTTTTAAAAGAATGCACATTATAAAACATACTAATAATACTAATACTAATTACTATTGACATCCTTAGTTAACATCATCACAACTATCACAGCTCTGATATATTCAGATTTTGCAAAATACATGTCGAAAATAACCACACAAATGTTCTAAAATTAGTTATATCTTCATAATACAGTAGCAGTATTTATTATTGACAGGTGTCACTATATCACGGAGCTTAAGATTAGCACAAGACAAAGATAAATTAGACAATTCAAATATATTGTACGAAATGTGAAAGTCTACGTATTGTTAAATACATTGAAGCAAACTGTATAACGCTTAATATGTTTCAAAATGCATACTAGCCTGTTTCCCCTCCACCTTGATGGGCCAATAACATGAATGCCCTTAGCCATTAAAATTTATTTTTAAATTAAACGAAGGATTTGCATGATTGAGTCAGATAGGCATTACAAATTCAGATCCATTCAGACTGACAATGGCCAACTATTTGGCGTTATTCGCAGCTAAATTAAAAGCAAGAAGTATAAATGTCACGACATACGTGTTTGTGAGATGGTGTTAAAAATTGATTTTCTTACCACGCAGACGTCAGAGGCATAGGAAAACTATTTTCAGCCAAATTCCAGACAATGGGAACGGATTTAGCACAACGTCGAAATGAGCTTAATTTTCAGAAAAGCCAGTTAGTTAGCCTGGCAAAGTCAGCGAAAGATAAACGCGCATGCCAACAGCACTTTTAACACAATTTTATTTTTAGTAAACCAATATTGATTTGGGGGGCTATTTTCGAGCTAGAAAAATGCAGCAGACAATCGACCAAATCCAGAAAATTAACTCCGAACCACGCTACAAAGCTCCACCTTGATACGTCTAAGCCACGTGTATATTTTATAAATAAATAATCATGATTTGGCATGCATTCGTATTTCTTTTTTATATATATATTTCGCATCTACATATAAAGGTTTACGAGAAAATAGACGTTCCATCAATATGTAAATGTCTTCGTGCCTAGCACATAACACCGGATATGTCTTATCTCCGGCGCTATGGATCTACGTTACGAAACAAAGGGCATAACGAAAAAAACAAAACAAAAAACCCAACAATATTATCATATAGACTGCCACCACTGAGAAACAGGGGAAAAATATTTATGCTTACGCATTTATTTTCTGAAGCACTTCACTTTGTAAAATGTCTCAGAGTTCAATTGAAAAGGGTCAAAGATGCACACTGAAAGCGACCTAGGGCCATCACTGACATTTTAGAGCCATTTCGGTGGTAATGTGGCATAGGAAAGGGCACTGGATGCGAAGAAAATATTAGGGGATTTTTGGTTTTTTTTTGGTAAGTCAGGTGAGTCAGAAATGTGGCACTATGTGAAAAGAGCCCAATTTTCGATACGAGTTATTTTATGAAGTGTTTTACATTGGTATTTGTAAGCAGATTCATCACTAAAAACATGTTTGTTCCTTTCATCCATAATAATTATCCAGAACCTTGACCCCACGTTTAGTTTAATTACACATTAGGGTACATAAATCCTGAACTTATTTTTCACATTTTCATTCATTGATTGGTATAGTTTTCACATACATGTAGTGCCACCAATATCTATTTCAGTACACATGCTATTAACGAAAGTATTAATCATTAACTATCATTTAAAATCAAGTCTTTAATCTTCTCCAGATATGTTTGCAGGATGCCCAAATACTTGCTACAATTGCTAAATTTATTTTCCCCATATAGAATTTGTTGTCCTCTAGGGGAGGAGAGGGGGGGGGGGTCGCATAAGGGCTTTTTAAAAACAAATTATTAATTTTTTAAATAAACAATTTGTAAAAATTACAGGGTGGCAAACACTTTCCATTATTTGAAACTTAGGACTTAAGACCGTTTTTCGATTAAATTTTAGGACTATTTAAGGAATTTTTTTTCAAAAAGTAATAAATACTTTTATGATGCGTAATTTTATTCCTTATTCATCTTTATATTTAGTACAACAATAATAAAATTTATTATAATAAAACTAAGCAATTTCTGGACAATTTCTACATTCAAGGAATTCAATTTGCTCTCCACTGCACTTTCTAAACAACGCACAGCGTTGGTGTTAATTTGAACTTTTCAACGTTGTGTTGTTAGGCAGTTTTAGGATCCTTTTAATATGTAAAACGTTTTAGGGCATTTGGGATACTTTTAGAACCAGGAATTATTTGCCACCCTGCAACAAAAAACAACATTTTTACATCATAAAAAAATAACTCAGACCCAAGAGAACGACCAATTCTACACAGGGAAAATTAAATTACCTATAATTATTTTAATACCTATTAGATATTTGAATTTTAAAAAAATGTGTACTTTTTGCATTGTGGGCATTGTTTTGGCTCAGCCTTAAGAAATTAAACAAATATACGTGCCAAGTAACTTGAATATAAAATGTCTTAAATTGGATCCCAGAATTTTTTTTCAAAAATTGAGCCATGTCAAGCAAGATTTATCTTGCAGGCAGATCTGATCTAAACCAGCATTCCAAGACATGTCAACAGATAAATCTACGACAGCGTAGATATCGTTGTGCCTATTTATAAATCTGCCAACATCGATTAGGCATTTATAAAAATAAAAAAACAGAATCAGTATCCAATTCAAACGGCACTTTGCGTGTGTCTAAACGTGCCAGTTTTCCATAAGGGCGCATGAGCCTATCAGACCCCATCCATGTTGGCTAGCAACAGCCAGATTAAGTTCATAAAATATGTACGCTTAAATCAATGGAAACTAACGAAGTACAAAATGCGATTGGACAGACATAGTCTCGCGTGGATAAATCCAGACCAATAAAACTATAATAAAACAATGGAAAGGCACACACACACACAAAACAACTGTTTGCTGGTTTCACACACGAACAGCCACTTGCCAAAATGTGTATGAAAACCACAGACAGTCCGAACACCCCGTCATTTATGAGAAATACACAATGCGTTCGGCTATAAAACACACGGCTATAACGAAGTATGAACTACGATAAATCCGAGCTCCAGACCACTTTGCAAAACCACACCAGTTACGAAAATTATTACTACTAAATGGACAAAAAAAAAATAGGCCCAAGCGAGCAACGGATACATGGTAAGGATAAAAAAAAGGAAAAAAAATCGATCGAGGCGAGAAAGCCAAATCATTTTAGAAATTTATTTTCCTGAAAATAAATTGGCGAAACAATAAAAACTGCTTTATGGAATCAAGGCACCTAATGCGTTTTAAAACAAGCTCCGCAATTTGGCAGCGAAAAATTTTCAACAGTATTTTGCTGAAGCAATTCGATTAGAGCTCAGGAGGACGTACTGACCCACAAGATTTACTTCAAAATATATTTTAGTATATTACGCAATATATTTGAAAGACAATTTTAAAACTATTGTATGGTTTTCTTAATAGTTAACACACATCTGTTAGAACATTTTAAAATATATTGCATGGAATATAATCTGGTATATTTCTAGTATATTAATAGGCATATTTTTAGAATATTTTATCGCAGCTAATCTTATATGTTCTTAAATATATAACAACATCGTGTGGAGAAGCCTGAATTATTGATTATCAATGCACATCACTGATAACCAATAATTTCAAGCAATAAAAGCAATAAAAAATGACGTTGAAGGGAAAGTTGGTAATGTGCAGAGAACAATTATGAAAAAAACGTGATTGTTAGAAATTTAGTACGAGCTAGAACAATTCATCAGACAGAGTTTAGTTGTATTTATATTAATTAAATAAAAAATAACCACAAATCGATTTAGTGTGATACTGTCTGAGAATTGTATACTAGTCATTCGAATTACATGTATTTATAAATTAATCGGAATACATCAATCCTATGCAAATTTAGAAATATTAAATCTACGCCTATGAAGTTTTCTGAAATAAGACTACTGCTATATTTTTTAAAAAAAATAATCAATCCACTCCAATGCAGTCATTATAAATTTAATATCTACTATTATGCCATTTTTAGAAAACAAGTCACTGCTTTCATCGTTTTGTTAAATTTGATATTTCAGTCCTTCGCAGTTTTCCCAATTTTTGTGTGTGAAAATTTTGGAAAATATTTTTGGATTCCCAGATTTTTGGAAGAATACTAAACAAATACACAATGCACTGATCAAAATTGAAAATTCCTTTCATGAGCGCTAAGAACCTTCACCACGAACCACATTTCAATAACCAATTAGGTTGCTAGAGCACGATAGATGGCGTACTTGGCGCATTAACGAATTACATCCGTTGAAGGCGGAAGGCAGCAAACGCCCCCTGGCGACAGCAAACCGCGTAACAGCCTAACAGCCTCTGATATTGTTATCACGCCGCATTAGCCCGAAATTAATTTCCCAAACATGCAATATACGTCCCTGGTGGATGGGCTTTGATGGTCAGGGGGATTGGGACCTTTTAGGGGCGAGCTGTAAGGAAGCCAGTGTCAAGGGGGAGTGTCTATTAAGGCGTCCATCTCCATTAATTATAAAGTCAATCAAAGAGGCCTCCGATAGACGGATCATCAGAGTTCATCTCGCAATAATTCGCCAAACAAAAGCCGTTTTGAGGGCCTCGGAGTACTTTCTTTTCATTCCTGCCATCACACGAGCTACCAGTGCTGTATGCAACATAAAAATGGCAACAACCCCATCGATTTCTGCGAAGGGAAGGGGGGCTGACAACCCCCCTACCCTCTCGCACAATAACCCAGCCACTGCAAACTAAATGCACTATTCCATCACCATTCCGTTCAATCTTCTACAATCCTAATATCCTGTTGATGGAAACTCACTCGATATACCACCAAAATGAAGAGATTTTCTGCCGGAAACAGGACACCAGCACCATCTAGCGACAGGGCTCGTAATTCGACTCGAATCGATCCGAAACCGCGTGTAATGATATGTCATCCAGGGACTCGATGGCCAGGGAGGACTGGAGGCTTTGTCAGACCAACGATTTCAAAAATAATATGTACAAGCGTCTGACAGAAACTGAATTTTGTAAATTCAGCGCTTGTTACAGTCAGGTGTAAAACAAGAGATGAACACCTTGGACGTGTCAAGAGCTTGTTTTACAAATTTAAACTGACACCGTGGTTTGCCGTCTTTGAAAGCATTAGAAGTGGGTTTTTATAAGACACCTGAAATGTTTCGTTACTTTATAGAAGGCCTACATTTATTAAAACAGACAAAAGGATGTCCCCCCCCCATGCAAACAATCACGTTTGTGCTTTAAATACTTATTATAATTGCCAAATTGATTTTCATAAGTGTAAAACTGGCCGCCGCTAGGGTCCTGGTTATGTTTTATAATTTCAAAACGTTCCTCTTATTTGTAAACAATTAATTTAAAAAAAAAATAAAAAAAAATATATATATATATATAAAGCGACCTCCTAAAATGGGCCTAACCTGCAATGCAAACTTGCATTGCGGGTTGCATTAGGATTTTTTCTAATTTATTCAATTTTTAATAAATCACGAAATGAAATTACAATACAATTTAAGAAATAATAAAATAAGTTTTAATAAATTGCAAAATAACATTTTAATAAAGCTTAATAAATAAAATTGGCTAATAACAACTTTAAAAAGCTGGAAAGTAAATTTATAAATTGAAATAAGTACTGGGATACATCCTTTTCGCTTATCCTTAACTCAGCTGCTTTTAGCATTAAAATTACGTCATTTTTGAGTTTAAAAAAAATAATTCAAAGCATTATCCTCTGCCTAATCAGCATGCCAGATAAGTTGTTAAAAGCAAATAAAATCTATAAAACTAAATCCTGTTTGTTGTGATTAACGAAGGTGTGAAGCCCAGTGACGATATTTACTCATTCAATGAAGCTTGAAACGAAGAAATTCATTAAAGACAATAATTGATAAGAATGAACGTTGAATATTATAAAATAAACGTAATTGTCTACAGATACATAAAACACCGAATTCAACTGCTCGATAATTGTTTTAAATCGCGATTTTGTTTCCTTAAAAAAATGGGAAATAATAAAAACGGATCGTGATAAATTGCCGAGGTTGCGTGCAACCATAAATTAAGTTTATCTTTTCGATGCAAGTATCCTGAACATTATCGGAAGCTGAATTTAAGAACGTCTGTGCTGCATAAATTTGCAGTCATCAAAATATCTTTTTATTTTTAATTTTTAAAATTTCAATAAAGTGACTTATTTCTAAAAACTATAGGTGTGTAATTATTATCCCTAAAAATGACACAGGATCAGATTTATTATCTCATAAAAAATCACAGGTGTAGATTATCACTGATTAATTTGCGATTATTTGAAATAAATATTTATATAAGCTTTGTATATTTTGGCTTGGAGGCCTAGAGCTATTAACTACCTACCGTTCATTAAAATAAAGTAAGTTGCCATATTTCAAAGGATTATTTAGGATTTATAAACGTACAATCAATGACTTGAATATTTTTTCAAGGACAATTCCAAAGACTTTGCATATTGCGTTTTAACATGATTAATGAAAAATTGTCGATTTATAACCGGATTTAAAACTGATTACAAAGAAATACACGGTTAAAGTTGGCGTGGATTTGGTAACGGAAATTAAATTACGTCTAAATTACTAATTTTGATGAATTAGCACATAACTTAAAAACTGCTTGAATATACTAAAGAAAAACATTTAAATTTAACCAGAGAAAGACTAACGCATCTTGTATTGTTTTTTGTAAAATATGCAAAGGCAATTTCTCAAATAATTAAAAAAGTCGTGATCGCCCTAATGCTGATTTGATTAATTCACACGGACTTTTAAGGACCAATAGGGCACCATGTTGAAGTGTATGGTCACAAATGCTTCCAAGGCATTTTTAAGGTGCTAAGATTTTAGCAAGGCCTGAATAAGCCAACACGATTCCGATTTGCTATTATTATTTTTCCTTTCTCGAAATTTTAACTAACAATGAAACCATGTCTGAAAATCATAATGGAAGTGGGTGGAGTAAATAACGAAATCCATTTTAAGAAGGCTGCCTGCCTGCCTGACAAGGGAAAAAAAAATAAGCCTCCAGTTTTCTCCGGAAATGGGAAAAGATTGAAAATAAAGAGACGAAATGAGACCGAGCTTCTAGATAAATGACATCAAAAATGGAGACACACGCGAATAAAAGACTTTTTGCCTGTCGTTTTCCATCAATCAATATTTCAATTTTGGGTAAAAGCAATTGGAGCATTGTAGAGCATGTGCTTCCCCATTGGATCCATATATTTAAATGGATATAGATTTACTGCTTTTCTCCTCCACCCCCCCTTCGTACATTCATTCAAAAGCGACACCCAATGTAAGAAAAGCCTGTTTCCCATCATACAAAAAAAATCTATGTCAATAACCTTAAAGCACTTTCACGACATATTATACTCTGAATATCAATTGAAAACGACGACGGATTATCAGGCTCATTGCAAAGGCGATATTTTCGCAAATATCAAAATTAATGCCAAGGAGCTCAACGTTCATAAACGAGGGAAAACGAATGTATAAAAAGCAATTTTAATACGCCAACTGCATCGCTGTTTACCAAAACAATTTCTCGAAACACGGCTTTGCAGAAAACGGGAGGATTAAATCTTGGTACGATCTGAGCAATTCGGTGGTTGTTTACTGCAAAATTGAGCCGAAGAAAATGAAATTTATAAGCGAGTTTACAAGGTGAAAATCTTGAGAAAATTCAAATCTCATCATATCGCGAGCCAAAATTACATTTTACACGTAAAATAAATTATGTCAAATGTCACATTATGTCTATAAATACGAAGAGTTTACTGGGTGGTTCAAAACGTCATCAAGCTTAGGTATTAATCTTTCTAAAACACTGTTAAACACGTGACCAATTTTCACATGCAGCGAGGTTTTTGGGACACCCGGCATACTCCTTTACAATAAATTTAAACTTCGTATTCTTTGATTAATGTTTACACAAATTTTTAAGTACATCATTTTGTTAAATACAACAAATTAACTTTTAAAAGGAATTCATTTCTATCCAAAATGATGTGTTTCTTCAAATTAAGTTTTTTTCTATATATAAATTTCTAAAAAAATTCCTCTTTAACAAAATCACTATCTATCTAAAATAGTGTTTTCCTTAGATTAAAAATTTTATTTCTTTAACTTTTGAAAGAAATTTATATCTACATATACCTATAATTCCCGTGGTGTTAACATGACGTGATAATTAAAAAAAATGTCTTTCACATACGGTGTTTTACTCTTTTTTAAAAAAGTGACGAACAAAAGCACATTTACATCTTTAATTATCTTCACGCAAGTGTTGAAATAATAAATACACCGGGCGTTAAATTGCTTCGGATTATACCATTGTTTCCTCCAAACGTACAGTGAATAAACCAAAGTTATTAATAATAAATGTAATTAGTAACTTTAATAATCTAAATTACAATTAAATGCTTTACCAAGACTTTTACGATTTGTGAACATTGTATATTTAAATACTCTAATGAAAGCATACTTATTTAGATACCACAAAAAAAAACTTATAGCCGCCATAACGAGCACATTTATTTCATATATTTTATGTACTCATTTCTGAGAAAAAAATCATTTTTTGTAAGTTAAAACTTAAAATTACGAATTTAGTTCATGCACATTTACACTTGTAAACATAATTCAAAACACATGTACTTCATCTCGTTCAAATCGTTTTTTACATCAAAAGCGTTATGATCTGTCGACATGCAGTGGCGCCACCTGCTTCCGTCCCGCGAGGTGTCAATCTCGATGTTGAGAGAGGTTTTGAAGCACCACGACTTACACAAGAGCGTCGTAAAAACCACGTTCGCCATTTAGTGTTACATCAAAATTAAGAAGTAAAAACGTTTTCTCTTCCTCCCTCTTTAAGATTTAATGCTCGACTTTCATCCCTCCAAATCTGATCCCAGAAAAAAAAAAACCGTTTCTTTTTACGCCAAAACATGGCCGATAAACACGAGAAGATTGTATCTCAGATGGGAAAGAAAAATGCTCAAGATTTTTTGTTGTTGCTTCGCTAGCATGATGCAACACTGAATTGGTTTCCTGAGAGGCAAACAACACAATGTTCAGAGTCCTTCAAGTCCCTGGTTTCCACGAGAAACGGCATCAAACAGATGCCACTGGGTCCCACTCCAAAGGCCCCAATGCTCAGCACCAGAAATATTAGTTGTGCCAAATTACATTTCTTTCCTAAGGGAATCGCGATGGAGAATTGCGAGCAAATCAAAACAAAAAAGGGGGAAATTATTAGATGCATCGGGGCAGAAGACCCAAGATAGGGGAACCAGAAAAAAAGTTCAAGGAAACTAGAACTTAATCCGATAAGTTTCAAGGGTGGACACTGGTTAAGTGCCAGGAGTTACGTGTAGGTCTAGGAACAAAGACAAAACGTGATTACAGGCACATTTTTTGCTTCAAATACTTATTATAATTGCTCAATTTATTTTAACTATCTATTATTGGTCGTCCGCTAGGGTTTCAGCTCTGGTTTATAATTTCGAAATGCCCCGTTTATTTATGCAGAAATTTAGAAATTTAAACAAAAAACCCGTTACGCGACCTCCTAAATAGGGGCCTCCCTGCATGGCAACCACCTTTTTTCGGCGGATTTTTCAAATTTCCTAATTTTTTTAAAATAAATTAAAGGGGCATTTTGAAATTATAAACCAAAGCTGAAACCCTAGAGGATGACCAAGAATTTGTCAATACAAAAAAAACCATAAGAATATTTACGCAAAATTCTCATTTTCCAATTTTTCTTTTTCTTTTAAAGTTAATTTTTCGCTTTTTTCAATTTCAAGCGTCATAGGAAATATAAGACAATTGTTAAGAAAATTCGTCAATACAGAAAACTTTTTGTTTCGCATCACATTTCCTGAAAAACTAGTTTTAAATTTTCACTATTTTAATTTCCTACATTAGAACTCCATTTTTTTAAAGTAATTTAAATTTTATACTATCTTTACTTAAATTTAACCCCCATTCTTCAATCTTCTCACATTTTTTAGAAAAATTTAAATTTTCATGCATTTTAAATTTCTCAAACAATTATATTTTTCTTTTTCCTATTTAATGTTTTTTTAAAGAAAAAGCATCAACCGTATTATTGATAGATTAATTGATTGATATTACAATATGGATAGACCTGATAAAATTATTGAAATCAGGATAATACATTGTAAAAGCACCAGCAGTCATTTTAGGACAATGGGATTCAGTCACACACAGTAACGCCTTGTTGGCCTAGTAAAAATTTTCTTGAATATAGGGTTGTAAACGCAGTACTGGACACACGAGGCATCAGTTCAAATCCCAAGATCCTCTGATTTGCACAAACTAATTTGTTTTCCGATCGGGGTGGGTTAAGGCCTCCAAAACGGGATTTTGAGGGTTTAGAGTTGGTTCCAATATATTTAAATATAATAGTGCAGCGCCATTCAGCGATTTACCAAAAATGTTAGCTGAAAATTGAGGGCGAGCGCAAGGTAAGTGCATTTTTAAGAATTTGTGTTAAACAGTTAATTTCAAAAATGATGTCAGAAATCACGGTGTCCACATATCAAAAAATGGCCATTTAGAAGATGACAGGTACCTACATTAGGTTTTTACACATTTAGGATTTGCCCTCAGGTCCATAAATTCTGCAATTAAGCCGTTAATAGCGGATCGTATATGAGCACCCTGTATATTTTCAATGCATTAAATATTTTATGGATCAGTGACTTGTATGCAGAGGGAATAAAAATTGTAATAATCCCAAGCAGTGCAACTGAATTCCGAGACCTATTTGAAATGCCATTTCTTATTTTTCTTTTCCTCAAGAGTTTTTTTACGATAAAATACTGTATTTCAAGATCTACGTACAAATATTTGAAAAGGTCAAATCTAAACATACACTTGAAGAGAACTGAATCTTAAATCTTAAATTTCCCTTCCATAAATATTAGTCAAAACCAAATGAAGGTTGTATGAATTTTTTATGTTTATAATTTCTGACCTTTTTCTGACCTAAAATTACTTTCACAAATATTTAGTGAGAACGAAAGAAAAACGAAATTACCACAACTAATAAACCGTGATTTCATCCGCATGTTTAAAACAATCAAAATTTCTCCTATTACCATCAAGATCTTTTTACTGTCAACTATGTTTAAGGAATATGGCCAAATATGTGAAAACCTCAAATCTAAATAGCCACTTGAATATCCAATCTTTCTCAATTTTACTTTCACGGATATTAAGTATGAACCAAAGAAACATGAAGTAACTGCTTTAATCTCTTTATTTCATATCTACGCAGAATTGCAAACCACACAAATTAAAAACTACCCAAACATTGTTAATCAAAGCTATTTTACCAAAACCAAAATCAAATGAACCGTTATTTCGTTGACATTTCCCCATTTTTATTCATAAAAAAGCATTAAAATTGCGACACTACTACATTCACCCTTGGCCACCACTTGTTGGTAGAAAACAAATGTCGATTTAAAAAAAAATGTCGATGACATCACGGTTTATTTAAGTGCGGTGTTGGGAAAATTGCTGTTGTACGACTTTTGTATTAAACTAAAAAAGAAATATGTAAACAAATTAAATCAAATTCATCTTGTCTAAGATATTCTAAGAATTAACATATTTAAAACTTTTATACAGCCAGAATCATGAATTTAAAAATTGTAGTTTCACATTATCCAATATTATCTATTATTTAAAAAAAAAATTTATATTGATTGAATAAATTGATATTTTAAATTAAATATTGATGACATCTCAGTTCATTTAAGTGTGGCGTTGGGAAAATTGCTTTTGTTAAAAAGTTCAGGTATTTTTGTGGTTCATTTCTACTTATATATCAAACATAAAACAGAATTAAACGAGTTATTCCATCTTCCTCAGGTCTTTGGACACTCGAGGTGTGCAGGAGGGCGCTGTCTTTGCCAAAGTGGCTTTCGTCTCTGGTAATCTCGGCCTATAAATAACTGATGTCATTTGGCATGCAATCTTTTCCAGACATTTTTACACATGCACATTGCAGAAGGAGAGAGAGAGAGCTAGCTAACGGTTTCCTAGGTAACTACCAAAATACGAAATCGTTTTATCACCCTGGCATGTAAGGACTTTATGCCAAATGCGATCTGCTTTAGACAAGAAACACGAATCAGTGTTCGAGGAGGAAATGGAGATCGTAGCGCCCCCTAAGGCCCTCGGGGATTTTCCCCTCCACACAACCTTATGACGCGCATAACAATTGGCAGTCAAGGGAAAAAAGCAATGCTAAAAGAGCAAAGATTGAGGCCAAAGTGAGACGAATGATGAAGACAATAAAAACTGGGAATATTACAGGCATCTAGAGCGAAAACGATAGGGGAAGAAGGGTTAAGGGAAGTAGGAACAGTTGAAAAGTTATAACCAAAACGCAAAAAAACGAGGGGGTAAACCAGCTGTTATTTGGCCATTTTTACGGTCCATTCCTAGGAATGATAATAATAATGACACGTGTCTTTTGCAGGGTGCTTAGACCGCTGAAAACACCTGCCTATATGGACCGCGAAATGACCTAAGTGAAAAAAAATGACGGTGAACAAGGGGCAGTTCACGATGGACTTCACTAAAAAGTAGATTTTTTTCCAAAAGCTCATGTACCACAACTACTCCAGATAATGTCACTTTTTCGAGACAAAAAAAAACGTAAAGTGAGTTAAATGACCAAAATGAGTGATTTTCCCCACGGTATATTATAAGTAAACACTTATTTCCAGAAGTCACATAACGGTTCTTAAATTCGTTTTATTTTTTTAAAAATAAAAAACAGGACATCTTTAAATTACAAACAATAAATCAGAACCTAGTGGACGACCAATTCCACACTGGGGAAAATAACTAACAATTATAACAGACATATAAAGCAGATATTGTGTACACTTTGCAAAGTGGGCAACTTTTTGGCTAAAATATCGTCTCATTTCAGATAGCATGAAATCGGAATTTTTTTAAAACAATGAAATATTTTTAAGGTTACAGATACCAAATGTCATGCTTTTGCTGAAAATGTTGAGTAAGTCAAAGTTATGGATTTAAAAAATTGAAGTAGAATAGTTATCATTGTTTTCATCTCTGCTCCCAGTTATACTAAAATAAAATATTTAGAAAACCAGGCAATTTACTTAAAATTAAGTTAAAGTTAATCTCGTCTAAAAGAATTTAAGAGAATTTTCATACAGCCAGAATCACGTATTTAAAGAATGCACTTTTAACATTATCCAATTAACCCCTTTAAAAAATTATAAAAAAAACATCACGATATGCTATTTAATAAACTTTAAAAAAAAAGGTTTAATGCACTGAGGGGGAGTTATCTCTCCAAATGCCTTTTAGTGCCTTGGCATGATCGGCGCCAATTTTATTTGGCGACAAATGTATCCATCCGTTAATTGGTACTTAATTTCCCTTTAGTGCTGGCGAAATAGTAACTATTGTCTTAAGTCTTTCGAGTGGAAAGTAATTGCGAAAGGCAGTAAAAAACACGACAATCGCAGCAATGGAGATGACAATCTCAGCCCAAAATACAAAAAAATATATCTAAAAAAATTATGAAATCATCGAAGGAGGAGGATGTCACCGTAAAAAAATCTACGAAGTTCGTGTCTGATTTATTAATTAATGCCATGCCGGAGACATAAGGCAGACGCTAGATTAAAATAATTCAATTAGTCAGTTG
>JAQIXS010002088.1:0-24788 GCA_034700785.1 Rossiulus vilnensis
GTGTGTTGATCCCAGAAAGCCAATGCTGCTGTTATGGACGAGTACGTGAGGCGCATTTACGAGGCGATTCTCAACGATGCCGAAATTGCCCAATTGGGTGACGAATTGGGTAAGCGGCGGGGGCAGAGCAGCCCTACCGTTGCTGCTCGACTCGAAACTGATGTACGGATTCCTCGTGCACTCGCAGGTCGACTGTTGGTCGAACAAGCACGGGCGACCATTTCGATGCATCGTGCTTTGGAAAACGTCCAGGTTCGGTGGAATGAAAGGCGTGTTCAGGTAAAGAATATTGCTACGCAAAACTTTTACTCGGAGAGAGACATTTACGCTCAATCTTTTTCAGGTGGAAAAAGCTCTTTGTCTTTCCCACCCGATTCTCTCGAGGATCGACCCGTGGATCCACGAACGATTGCAGAGAGCGGAGGTGAGTAACCTGGATCCCTTTTTATACGAGTATTTTCGGTGACACCTACGGAAGTAAACGTTCATGTATGTTGAGTGAAGGTTGACTTTATGACGGAGCATCGCTGGCTGGCCCAAGAAACTGCGCTTCGAGCTTGCGTCGACGAGGACCTTCACCAGACGGCAATGTTTCTTCACCGAGACCTGGTGTTCACGAGAGAGGTCCGTCGTGCGTAGTTTACGTCGCACGCACACCGAGCAGGGTTGTTAATGACGATGATCACGTTTTTTTGGGTTCCGAAGCGAGAGGCCATCCTGCTCAAGGAATTGAGTCGCGTGAAAACTCCGAGGAGGATTTTCTACTGGACGGCTCCCATTTGGTTCGCGAAGAATTGGGTCGTGAGGAAAATGCATCGCGGTAAATCCGAGGTCGTTCCCACCAGATTGACTCGGACGGGGACTTCTTCTTCTTCTTCTTGCAGAATTGATCCAAACGAGGCAAGATGCTCGGTTGCTCCGCTCGCCTCTTTCTATCATTTTCTTATAATATTTGATACGTGTATTATATTTAGCCAGTGTTTTTGGTCGATAAACAAGTGACGAAAAGCACCAGCACGAGTTGGTTGTTTTGGAGATGGCGAAACTTTGTTTATCGGATGTGGTCTTGGCTTTGGAACGCAATGTTCATATTTGGCGTACGTTCACGGTGTACCCCGTACACGTACTGCATTTACTCGAGTGCAGAGTGCTCGTATAAGAGACGAACGCAATGTCCCCATTCCGACACTCCAAAAAAAAAAACCAATCTCCATCGAGTAAATTCGGTACATTTTTTTTACTTCTGATTCTTTTTTTGCAACCATAGAACGTGTGTGTGTCAATCTCGTTTAGGTGGTCATACCTTGGAGCAGCAGTTTTAGTTTCAGAGCGCTGTTTTCCTTATCTCCGTTTATCACCGATTTGGAAGCCAGCAACGACGTGAGTAATAACACGTGTCCCTTTCCCTTTTTTTTCTTTTTCTTCGTGTAACATTGTTTTCTCTTCGACCGTGTTTTAGGGTACCCTGGTACCTCGCCGTACCTCCACGATACCGACTTTCAGTTCGCGCTTGTCTTCTTTGTGGCGCCACGTATCAAAGTCGAGAACCGAATTTGAATCCAGCATGGACAGAGGTAGTAGGGTCGTTCGTTTGCATTGCATCCGAGAAACGTTTAAACACCTTTGTTTTGTTTTTCACGTTATCCCACACCCCAAGGATTCATCGGTAAAGGCTACAGTCGTCACCTGAATCGTTTCTGGAATTACGTTGTTAAGGGTGTCCTGGGGACCATCCTTCTCGTCTTGGGTTTTCCAGTAACTTGCGTCATGCTTTCTTCCCTATCGATAGCAGTAGCTTTCTTCGCTCCCATCTGGATTACTTTGTTCACGCTTCTTTTTCATTGTTTTTGCATTTGCATCTACGACCTGGACGCTGCAGGTGCCAAACAGTCGTTTTTTCTTCTTTCACTCCTCCCCCCACCCCCCCTCGCTCTCTTTTTGGCTTAAAAAGAGAGCGGGGAGGGGGATCTCTAGCGTCCATTGTCCATTGTTTTACTCTATTAGATGAACGTCACAACAGATGGTGTGTGCTGTTAAAAGGTGTGCTCTGGAACATCTTATTGCAAGCGCTCGTTCAGCCACTCTTCGCTTTCTTGGTCGCTTCTATCCTGTGTCCTCTCGCTTCACTTTTTGTCGTTGTATGTAAGTCGGGTACCGTATTTTAGAGCGACCGTGAAGCGGGTGCCAGCAATTTAGTACAAAGTTCTAACGTATGAATTTTGGGATCATTGGGTGTCCCCCCCCCATGGGTGCACCCATTTTTGTTCGGTTATTAATTGCAGTTGCTGTTACTCGTCGCTCAGTTCGTTTACTCTGGGATGCTGTGATATTTCATACCATCATCGAGAGAAGGGGTAGAATTCCAGCCGCAGACAGCATCTTTGTGAAAAGAGTAGCTGGGCCAGGAATGACAACGCAGTTTTATTATCAGGTCAAACCCACAAATATGTGCAAATACCAACATTTTTCAGTATCCCTCGTAGTAAAGTCGGCGAGAAAAAGTCATTTTGAATTCATCCTTCTACTACTATCGTTTAGATCGTACCAGAACAGGCCTTATCCGCTTTCGAAGCGAGGCTCGAATTGGACGAGTTGAACGCGTACCAAGAGGAGGTGGAACGAGCGATTCAAAAGCCGCAGTTGGTTTTCAGGTGCGTCATCCTACATGTCATAAGATGTAGCCACAGTAGTGGTCGACAATTTTTGTATTTCCAGCGAGTTTGTCAAAGTTTGCTTCGAGCCTTTTTCCGGTCATCTAGTCAGAGATGGTCAGTACCTTTTCTTGGAAAAGGAAGCGGCCGAGTTGCGGTCGTTCTTGGCCGAAAAAGTAGACAGGTAAGATTTTGACCTCGAGACAAAGATGACCTCATCAGACATTTTACTTTAAAAAAAAAAAATTTATTGTCCGCAGGTACAGACAATTAGTCACGTTGAATGTGGACGCCTCGGTGCTGTCCAAGACAAAGATGACCTTGTCGGACTTGCACGTAAGGGTGTCGTTTGGAAATGGTATTTGGAATGATGACGACGCGTCACGCCACACATTTTGCGGTACTCGTTAGGTAACCACGAAATTGGCAGCCGTCATGCTGTCAAGTTTTTATCCACAACGCGTTGTTTCGAGGTTGGATATCGAGGAGGAAGATTTTTGGGAAAATAAAGGATTAGCGTTCAGGGATTGGTCAGGTGAGAGAGCGAATGCGCCATAAGCGTTCGTTTCGTGTTGTATTGAAGACTTTGTTTCAATTAGGTCTAGCCACACACATGTTTTCGGAGATGTTTTCTCCGGGTCTACTCGTACCTCTCAAGGACGGTGACGTGCACTACAAGTTGGGCGTAAGTAACGAGTCCCGCGCGATTCAATGAGGGTTTTCTTCTATCATCTTTCAATGTTTTTCCAGGTCCAGAATGTGAATCTTTCGCGTTTCACCAAAATGATGGTTTCTGCGAGTATCGGTGACTCGAATGCGGAGGTGGTTCACCTGCCTGCAACTAACATTCAGGTGCATGCGCCGTACCTCAACGTGGCGGTGTTTAATCCCGTGTGCAAAGGAGAAGCGACGTTCGATAAGAGGTGTGGGTTTGTTGCTCAATTTCTGTTTTTACGGTCGCCTCGCTCTAACCTCCTCCTCCTCAGGTCGCTGCAAAAGGGGAGCGCTTTGGAGAAAATGAAGATTCCGTTGCCCTTGCCCTCTCATCCGGTGCACATTGCCGCAGTCATATACAACCGTGAGGCAGACGAACCGATCCCCCTGGAGGAAGATGCGTGCCAGAGCATCCTGAAGGCCATTGAAGACGCTGGTGGATCGTGCAGCACTGGCACGCGCTTTGAGCACGTAGACCTCGTGTCGGCAGACAGTGCGGCCGAAGCGGGGAGTTGCCGAATCCGCGAAGAGAGCCCCATAGGCGACGAGGATTGCTCAGACTACCAGTACAGCAGCAGCAGACGCAACAGCGCGGCCATCAATTTGGCTTCCACCGAAGACATCACCTTGGAGCCCGATGGAGAGCGTGTGATCTACAGCCACAGTTCCTATAGCACGATGGTTTGATAAGAACGATTCCACATCCAGAGTGTGTGACTGTGGTTTCCACTTGCCACGGACGTTTTCGTACGAGCAATGACGTAAGCATGATCCATTGAGGGCTAAATTCTAGCGGCATCTTCTTCTGAAAAGAATATGCAGCAGAGTCCTCATCGCGATGCGCCCACTTTGTAAAGCTCCGTGCAACTAATCGTGCAATCTTTATTAATTAATATGCATTTTAAGAGGGTTTGCAGTGGGGGGCTTCTCTTTCAACACAAAAAGGCATTTTTGAAAACGAATGAAAGCATCTTTTCTCGCATGAATTTTAATTGCACATGGACGGGGGGTTTTTTTTTGCCTCCTCCCTCCCCCTCCTCCTCCCTCCTCATGATGTCTTCCCTAGCTACCAAATTCGTCACGTCGCTGACGCCGATGCGTTTTAAAAGATTAAGGTACTTGCTATTGCGAGATGTATAGATTTAGCAGCTTTTATTTAATATAAATATGAATTGAGAAAATGTCTTTATTATAAATTATTTCACCAAAGAGCACTACGGGTGAACTTTCACGCCAATGTTTTTTTTTTTTGCGTCTTCATCATCACCTCCATCGTAATCATCCGTTTTAAAGTTCCACAAGTGCAGCGATTTGTCGTAGAAGGAACACGAAGCCACCACCGCTCGTCGCGTGCTGGGGTGGTCGTCGTCGTCGCTTCTCTTCCAGTCGACTCCGTAAACCATTGAATCGTGTTCGTCGTAGTGAGCGACTCGACGAGGTGCATCGAGAGCGGCGCAGTCGACCACTGCTGCCCCGTTGTGCATGCACGCAACCAGTGCGTATCGTCCTTCTTCGGGATTGAACTTGATCCTCCACACGCCACCACCCAAGCCAATGCTCCCCAAAGCGACGTTCGTGCGACGGAGGTCCCAAATCACCATAGACTCGTCGTAACTGCAATGATAAAAGTCAGTAAGTACAATGCTAATAATGGTCGGGGATGTCCGCAAGTCTACGGGTCTAAAACCGAAAGCAACCACGTGAAAAGAGTAAAGACTCGAAAAAGTTTCATTGATTTATGAAAGGTAATTTAAACGAAGAATGTTCTATATAAATCGAATGTGTTTTGTACTGAAAAGAAGCTGGAAGACTGAAGTTGGAACTAGCATTGGTGATATGTGATAACAGACTTCGTTTCGAAGCCATAGATTTCCATGGAACATATATCAGTTCCCAGAAATCACTGCCCAATGAACCTTTTTCGAGTCTTACTCTTTATGTGGCTGCTTTCGGTTTTTTTGTTCATTGTTAACTGGCAGAGCCGGTTATATACTACCTTCCAGTTGCCAACATGTATTCGTTCCAGCAGTTGCTCTGAACGCTAGTCACGCCCATGGTGTGCCTGAAGAGGAAAAGGTCGTCAGTCAGTGAGAGCGTCTGAAAACTGGCCAAAGTTCATCTATTCGGAACCGGATACCTACTGCTGGCTGATGAACATTGGCGATTGGGATGGCTGTCGAAGATCCCATCCCTTGAACTTGGAATCGTCTCCACCTGGAAACGGGAGCCGTGAATGTGTAAGACGTGCATGATGATGATGATGATGGTGGAGGCAATTAGGGGGGTGGGGAACAGTTACCCCCTAATGGTGCGTGTGCCATTTCTAGAGAGAGAATGTGTCGTACCCGAGTAAACCAGGTTCGAATTCCGGTAATTGAAAGCAACTGTCCACGCCTCGTAGGCGTGCGCCTTCCAGGAGTTTAGCAGCTGCAATCTGCTCTCCATCAGCTGGAACAGTGACAGACGCCCGTCCGAATCACTCGTCACGATACGGTCACTGGGAACCAATCGAGAAGAAATGATGATGACGATGCGTTCGAGAAGTTGCTACGCCCACAATAAGCTATACTGACACTGAACTGCTCACCAGTTATCCTCGGTTGATGACCAATCGAGCGAAAGGGCCAAAACGATTTCCGTGCCAACAGTGTTATTCGTGGTAGAGGCGAGACGGCCATCCTCTATTTCGTACATTTCCAAAAATCCTCTCGAGTTTACCACTGCTAATGCCGGGTGGCCTCGCAGAGCAATCGGGCTCCATTTGACGTCCAAAACTCCCGATACAGCGTCCAACTTTTGAGAAATCTGTATTCTTTCATCGTGGTGATTGAACAACGAAAGAAAGCCGATACGATCGTTGTCTTTTTAAAATCGAGAAAAAAGCACCGCACGTTATCAAAAGCCGTAATCCCATCCATCACCGCTCCACACATGCAATACGAGTCTAGTCCAATAAATGGTGTCGTATCTGCTAGTACTCAAAAGGGTCTATGACACAGAATCGAGCATTGCCATTTATATGTACTATATAGCCAGCGTAAATACAACTAAGAACATGGAAAATGTCATTAATTAAATTAAAACTACAATCCTCAACGATCCTCACGATGCTGGGCATTCTTGATTATTGGTCTAAGGTGTATAAATGTTTTTCAGAGACGCATTATAACAACTTTAATACGCACCTAAGATAGTGGGGGGAGAAGGGTTTGGAAAATGCAATTTATTGGTCAATTTACGTTCCTTTTACGCACGATTATTTATCCGTTATTCAGCATACCGAATCTGCATTAGTTGCATACGAATATCTAGTAAAACTATAATAAAGTGCATTTTTGGCTCAAGGTGAAAATGATTCACATACACCGGTACATTGGCAGAATGTACAATTCATTTACGAAAGATTCCCACCTTGAATTAATTGATACGTTCCACAGGCCAGCAATTGCTGAAAACCGGAAATCGGACACCATTCGACGCACGTTGCTGGAGTTTCAACGTCGACGGCTTGTTTTTTGACGCAATTTGCCATCATCCTCGTGTGGAACTGGCCAAAACGGAGATTATATCGACGCCCGTTGCAGACGAATGGCGAGGCAAGGGACGTTCATTTTGTCCGTACGCAAAGGACAATAACCGCGATCAATTGCTATTTATTTATAAACGTAATGCGATTTCATACACGTTTTTCAGAGACACATTATAACAACTTTAATACGCACCTAAGATAGTGTGGGGGGAAAGGGTTTGGAAAATGCAATTTATTGGGTTTTTTTCGATACAGGATGAAAGCATTTCTGAGGTTAATGTTCAGCACGGGCGCAATTAGGTTCTCGCACTGCGCTCCGTCTCCATGAGGCATTCTCGGACGAGGATCCTGGCGTGCACGATGCCTCGCTTGAGTCTCTCTGCCGAGCTCTTGCTGCCCGCGTACGTGGGCCGGATGTCTTTGCCCAAGTCCTCGATGACGGCCAGCAATTGAGCGTACTTGCTCTGCGGCGGTTGGCGGGTGACGCAGGTGGCCACCGACTGGGTGATGGAGGAGCCCTGCGGCACGCAGCCAGGCCCGTTGCCTCCCGCGGCCAGGAGGGCACCGCCGTGCTGCTGCTGAGGAGCCACCTGGAGCAGGAGGTTGGCCGTGGCCGCGGAAACTCCGGCGCCGGTCAGCAGAGAAGTGGGCACCGCCGGATTGGGCGTGCCAATGTTTATTATCGTCGAGGTGGAGGACGGCAGAGAGGTCAAGCAGAGGGGAGCTGCAGCAGACGGTGGTCCGAGCATCATCCCGTCGTCTTTGTTCTTGCAGCTATAGTTTACGAGCGATCCTCCTCCTCCCGATGGAGTGCCCGGGTTGCTGCAGGCGACTGGAGAGTCAACCGAACGGATGTCGTCCGCCGCGTCTGCTCTGTCTCTGGGAAAATAGCCGCAAGCAGGGGATGTGAACGACGGCAAACTTTTAACAAGACGTTTCTCTCGCGAATATCGATTACCTCAAATCCATGGCCAACTCTTCCGCTCGACGCTCTTTGTTATTTTATACTTTTAACGAAAAAGTTCTTCCCGCTGCTGGTGGATAGTAGGAGAATACCGTGAACCTTCTCTGCTTGACGCTGCCTGACAGCCGTCCATCAGGCGAAAGAAAATTAAGCCGGCAGCCGAATGAAAACCGGCTTACAGCGGACGATATCGCGCAGCGCGATATCAGCCGGCGGCTTACTTTCTGTCGTTGCGTAATAATATTAGTTGGCGTCAATCGCGAAAGTTGGCAAAGAAAGATGGCGACGAATCGCAGTGAGTCGGGCGGTGTGAACCGCGTTCTGAACAAGTTGAGAGCGAGCGTGGAGGCCGGAAAATATTACGAAGCACATCAAATGTACAGGACTCTGTACTTTAGGTTCGTCATTTCCCTGCCCAACTTTCCTGCCCCCTCCATGTTCGCGATGCAAAATTTGGAAGAAATCGTGATTGCTCGTTTTTGCATCCGATCTCTCTGCACAGGTACACGAATCAAAAGCGATACGAAGAGCTGGCGGCCCTGCTTTACGACGGCGCCTTGGAATTGTTGCGTCACAAACAGGCGAGTAATTACTTTTTTTTTCAGTTATTGAACACTGGGCCGTGGTTTTACACTTTCAGGTCGTCGAACGTACGACGCTTCCACTCTTGGGCACGTACACAGTATGTTTGGCCGAATCGAATGATTCCATTGCAGGTGGAGAAGAGGGGAGCCTCAATTCAACTCGGTACCCTACTAGCAGCGAGTGATGTGCAATGCGATACGGGGGGTGTAATCCATCAACCCAATATTATTCCAATGGGGTTTATACCAACATCTTTTGGACAACTCTGAATATAGTGCCGCTCACCCGCAATATATAGCGAGACATTGGATGATGATTTTTTTTTTCTTACTCCTAGTGGGCACATCTTATTGAATATATACTCGAAGGGGTGATTAGGTGGTAATTATTCATAAAATAGCAGACCTTACCCGATCGTTATGAAAGAGGTCAAAGGTCCTCTACCAAACATGGAGCGCCGAGTTGAGTTGAATCGAAACCTTGGATCATTACATGTGCGTGTGCACTTATAGAGGCGAGAATTGCCTCTCCAGAGACATCGAAAGCCTGCTCTTATTGATCTGCATCGAGCTTGCGTGAACCGAGTATGCGGGCGGGACTGCTTATTGCTAAAATCAAGATTGCGATCCATTCTGGTCAGTGCTGCTAATGTCGCAGCACGGACCAAAATTGCACATTGAGACACAAAATGCGCAAAGAAGGATACGTTCGTTTAGAATGACTGTTCGCCGCTTGATCACATTGGTCAGACGTTGATGGGGATCATTCGGTTCGGCCGAAACATGCCGCTCATTGCTCGCGTCCATTATCCACAAAAGTCGAGCGTTGCGACGCATTCCATATTTTGAACGATGCCAAATTGTGACTCTTACAATTTAATTTTACAGAATAGTAGTGGAGCGGATTTATCTATATTGTACGTAGACACACTCGTAAAATCTGAAGCTCGTGTATCCGTCCAGCTGTTGGGTGAGTGGTGCTAATGAATTATATAAATTGACCCCCGATTGTAATAGTTTCATTTTAAAATGTATCACAAACTTGCTGTGGCTCGTGGCGATTTTATTAATCTATGGGTGTCGATGCCTAAAAGAGTATAAACAACCTCGAGAAATCCAAATCTTTTTTTTTTTCTTCCAGAAAACCTGGGGCGATTACATGAACTAGTACTTCCTGATGGTGGCCCCGAACGATCCGTATTTTTATCTTCTGCTCTCAAGTGGTCGAGTTGGGAGTCGCCCGAACACAGATTCGGACATCCGAGATTACACAACTTGGTCGCCTTAACTCTATGGACAGGTGAATTCTTTAAAAAGAAAAGAAAATTTCCATAACGTCGATCGCTGATTTTTCATTCTCTCCTACACAGAGACAAACTATCAAGATTCGTTTTATCACTTTTTACGTTCAATGGATGGTACCGGCTTTTCAGACTTTTTGGTGGACTATCACGTGAAAAAGGGCTATTCTAGTGAGATTGACCTGTTCATTGCTCAAGCTGTCTTACAGTACGTTTATATTTTTTTTTTAAATTGAAAGAATTCATCGTTGCTTACTAGATCTATCGATCTTTCTAGACTCTTGTGTATGGAAAACAAAACGTCCGCTATGATAGTATTTTTCAAGTACACAGAGAGGCATCCCGACATCAACAAAGGACCACCTTTTTTTCTGCCTCTTCTCAACTTTCTTTGGTTCCTTTTATTAACGGTTGAAAAGTATGGAAAACGTGCATCCTGTTTATTAGAACCCGATCATTTCCTGAATGTGTACATTCACGCTTTCCGCTTTTTTTTATATTGCAATTCTAGTGGAACCCTAACTACATTTACGATATTATGCGAACAATACCAGCCTTCGATTAACAGGGATCCAGCTTATACAGAGGTTAGCAGAGTTTATTTCTTTGCATACGAGTAAACTCAATTAAAAATGCTAAACCTACATTCAATATTGCTTTCTTTTCATCAGTATTTAGATAAAATAGGACAACTATTTTTTGGACTTCCCTCTCCCAAGCCAAAGCGTCGAGGCATGTTCGGTGAGTGAACTCGTAAAAAAAATCTCATTACGATGCAATCGCTGATATCTTAATTGAATTTCAGGCGATTTCTTGCAATCTTTACTAAGCAGTTCGGACGATTACGAAGATGCCGATGATCGAACAGCCGCAGGGCCGTCGTCAGCAAAATTAAGAGTGGAGGAACTCGATTGAATTTGGGCAGGGCTTTTCTCGTTCGACAGGCTATGCACTTGCTATTAAAATGTGTAAATAATTTAAAAAAACGTCCCGATGTGGGGTTAATTCGGGCTAAAATTCAAGGTCAATGCGGAAAAAGCAAAAAGTTACATTTATTCATAAATTACTCGCGTGAGGTTTGAAAAATATAGCGATGCAAAGTTGAAAAAAATCAGGAGCAACTTAAGCAGAGGGTAACATCTTCCTTGGAGTGATATCTGGAAATAGGAAAGAAAAACTTGCATTTTACCCGCCTGCCATTCGAAAAAAGTTGTTGAAAATACCAAAAAAATCTAGCTTACATCTTGACTGAACATAAAACGCAAAATTCTTCTTTGCAATTGACACAGAACTGAATGCAGGCGTCACAAACTAATTTCTCGCAGAAATGACAATGATGAGACGTGGTGCTCTGAGGAGGCGCATCTGCTGGACGACAACAGGAATGACAGCGCATTTGTGTGGGAACACTACTAGAAGTCGGCAAAGATGGTGGTGTTGCTACGATCAGAAAAATGCAACAAGTGATGAGAATGTCCTCATTACTAATGCTTTTTTTTTACATTACGTTCATAGAAGAACGATTAGTACATCCCCCCTTCGCGAAATCGACACGTGTGGAAATATCCTGAGTATAAAGTGCAACTGTCCCGAGTGGTGTATAGCAATTGCTAGCCGGGAAAACTGCTTACTTCTGCAAAGTTGGCCATTCGGAGTTACGAATAGTTGAATTTTTTTGTTCTTCGTGCCGCCACCACCACCTTGGACGAACGGGACAGTGTCCGAGGAAGGAGTTGCGTTGACCGCCGTGGCCGAATGAGAGCACGAACTGTCATTAAAAGATGACCACGTTTCTCCTGAAAACGGTGTAATGCATACGATAAATAAGCAACGCACAACGATTGTTGAGGTCAAATTGACTTTCTCCATTTCTGATAACGGAATTCAGGCCGTACATTCCTTTTAATTTGAGCCTAGTTCATCGGAGAAAACTGTCAAACTGCAATACATGTATATACGATGTACATATATCGTGTGTCAATTTGCAATTGAGCCGCTATAGTAGTTGCGTATTTTCGCAATAATAATAATACGAACTTACCTCGTACGTCGTTGCTGAATGATGCCTGTGCAACGTGCATTTTAAGCTGGCGTATGTAATTACAGCAGTCTTCGAATGGATATTTCCTTTTGGGCATTTTAAGTATAGTTTAAGTGTGAAATTAATTTCTATTCTTATAAATCTCACACAGTTTCGGGGAATCTAGGGCCTGATTTGGCGCCAATCAGCTGCTGAAATGCAGCCTCTAAACCTGTGTTGCGAACCTAGATCACGTGATAACCGGACGGGCCTGGGCATCGCGGCGAGATTGTACAGAGAGAGCCGTTCTCGATACTGTGTCATGTTTTACGAGTTGACCAATAAGAATTGCGGTATCATTCTACGCCCAATCGACGGTTCGTGCAGTCAATCATTCGCTGCAAGGGAGCACACGTACGCTTCTCATCATGTAATTTTGAAAATTTGAAGAGTTATTTACAAGCATCGGATTGATTTTGATACTTATCGTAAACACGGTGCAAAATGAAAATTATTTTTTGCTATTTTCAGTCACTTTTACCAAGTTTTCAGTCATGCTGACCCGGACATCCTCTCTCTCCCCCTTCCTCCTTTCCCCCTCATTCGGGTTGGGCTAGGATGGCACTTTGATTTGATTGGGTTTCTCTTTTTCCTGTGACAGTCAGGATGTCTACCACAGCTCTGATAACCAACCTCCCATTTCAACTGCCCGTTTACTTTCGTATGGTATTTTCCATTCGCCTGCGGCGAGTTCGTCGGTTTGGCCGAGTGGCGTCGTGCCAAGCGTGGTTCTGTGTTTTTTTATGTTTTTTTGAAAAAGCGTCAACACAATGGCCAGCGGTATCATCGGTCGCGAAAATGACACTGATTATGTGGAATATATTTTGTTTCCGCGGCAGTGCGACGGAGAAAACGAAACGAAAGCAGTTGGCGACGAATTGGAGGAAATCAGGGATTCGTATCTAACCGAGCTGAGCCAGTACCTGACCGAATACATCTGGCAGAACGAACCGTTTCAGTTGACCAAAAGGGAGTTGAAACAGGATTCGTCAGGTGAGTCATTGACATTCACAACTAAAATATATGTAACCGACAGGTACATCAGGTGGCATCGAAGAAATTCAAGAGTGGAACAGTGGACAGTGGCTTCCTTTTAAAATAAGTTATTATATAACTGCATAAGGTGGTTGCGGGAAAGGAAATCTGCGGACGAATTACGTAATATTGCTTTTGTGAATGATCACCGCTGAAACGTGATTTTCCATCCACTCATGTGTATGTCCACTGTCGGTCAATATAATGTGTAGTTGAGAGCGGGTCAACTATTATTGTGTCGTTCAAACATCGTGCCGTATCTGGTTGATACGATACATTGTTAATTGTCTTCTCTCATACAAATTGAGTATTTAATTTTGATTTCTGGCAGAGTGAACGATGAAAGAAGTAGACCCCTAATGAAAATGTGTCCATTTCTTTTTTAAGTCATCTTGAATTTCCTCAGCCTGAATTAGTTTTAATTGCTTTCAGCTCGGCTCTAGCAGGGTTGACTCGGTGGTTTACTCCACTACACTACAGTACTGTACGGTGTGTACCATGGCTGTACTCGCATTGAAATGCAGTGGGTTTGAAACCCCCAGCATTTATTTGGTTATAGTTTTTGTGCAAAATTCCAGTCCATATACCTTTTTATTGCTGTCTCAATCTCTTCTGGGCGCATAGCGAGTCTGGGGTAAATTTCCTCCTCGTGGTCCATGAACGAGTCGGTCGTTCAACAAATTGTCAACAGCTTACGAAAAGTACCTCGCACAGCACTGCGCTTAATCCCCCATTCATTTTATTTTAACCATGATACCACTCAATATCAGGTGTTGACAATTTGTATTATTCAGGGTCAGTTGGGATTTCTCCACATCTGTATGGGCGAATGTACATCGGCGACAACATTGAAGATGAATGGTTTGTCGTGTTTCTATTGCGACAACTTACCAGAGCGTTTCCCGACTTGGTCATCAGGTAAATATCATCGTTTTTTTGCGCTTTACCAGCTCTCAACTCTGAAGGATCGATACTGCGCAGCGAGCAGGCGAAATAAATATTAGAAGCAGTTCTTTTTCATTACAATTCTGTAGCAGTGGCTTGGGTGAAGTTCATATAAAATCAAAAGTAAATTTCCAATCTTCTCTGCCATATTCATTGAAAAGGCTGGTTAATCTTAGCCAGAAATACAAATTACGTCCAATATCAACGTTACGACCATATATTTATGTATAGTTTTACTAAAGTTTCACTAAATGTTTTTCATTGCGTTTTCAGGGTTGCCGACAACGACGGTGAGTTTTTACTTGTAGAAGCGGCCGATCATTTGAAAAAATGGATGAAACCGGATGTTTGCGAAAACAGGGTAGGCCTATATATCGTGGCGGCACTTGTAGTCCCATGCATATTCACGCGGCGTCTTTAAAATGGTTTAACGTTGTTGTTTTCACTCTCCCCCACGGGCAAAGGTTTACCTTTATCGCGGTAATCTTCACATTTTACCGCAGCCTCAAACCCCTGATCAGCTAACTAGTCTACCCATTGGAGTGCCAACCGTGTGCGAAGGCGTTAAAGTTGTCAGAGAGTGCGAATTGTTGACGAAAAGCGACTCGAAGATTCAGAATGCCGTGTGGAAACGCATTGCGAAGTAAGAGTCACGTTCGATTTGGTGTTGGGAAGAAACACTTGCCGAGTCTGTAGCTGTTGGTTTATTTTTTTCATTCTAAACGCTTTCAGTTATCCAGATAGAATAAAAGAAAATCAACATCGTGACCATTGCTTTGTTCCTGCCGCTGTCGCGGCTATTCTTCAGGCACGGCCGCAGCTCCTCTCTGCCGCCGTCAACGCATTCAACTCGAGAGATTTGGAAGACGCGAGATTCTGTCGCGCCATGAAATATTTTCCTCCCGAAACCAGAGTGATGGCCGAAGTGCGATTCTCCAGGTGTCTGTTTGCTCAACTCGTTCATCATCGATACATTCCTGACGAGCGAACCGGTTGGAATCTACCTGCCCCGAGCAGGCCGGAATTTAAGGCGTTCGATTTGGGGATGAAATTGGTGAGTGTTAACTTTTTTTTTTCTTTTCTTCCATTTACAATAAACTACCCAATTTTAGAGGTAATTTTTGTTTTGGAATATGATAATTCGAAGGACGAAAAACCACATTAAAGGCTGGATTTTCGGAGGCTACAAAATCTGATTACAAGTAATTAAAAGTTTGCTGGTTGGCCTGTTAATGGCATAAATTGCATTTAGTTAATTTGATCGATATTAATTAGCAATCTTGACTGCACGGTTCGTTGGAATGATTGTATTCCAAACACAATTTTTCCAATGTCAAATTTTACTCCCGTTACAGGCATGCGGTTTCGAGATATTGGCTTCAAAGGCCACACCTGCGAGGCTGACCACTTTGGGAATCGAAAAAGTGGACTTGGAAATGGACGTTCGCTGGCAACGATATTTTCGTAGCATCAAAGAGAAGGGCTTTTTCAGAGTATGTGTTTTAAACCATTTGGATGGCACTCTGTCAAGGATTAAGCGAATCTCAGCAAATTTTGTCGTATCTGTAGGACGAATTGGAACATTCGAGATTGTATGACACTCTGCTCGAGAACGCTAAAGTGTATTTCCTGACCAACGTGATGAACGTGCGAGGCGAGCGCAACTCTGCTGGCGATCAAGTAAAGCATTTGCTCAGCTCCTTGGAAGTGGACGTGGATCAAATGAGGAAAAATGCCAAAATACTCAGTCCCCCTGACGGTATAACGACGATTTAAAAAAAACACCTTTAAATTACAATTTTCTGGAAATGATCGTTTCTACGCAACTTTGTTATTGCAGACGACAGCTGGCTAAATGTGACTCCTGAGCAGTTGGATAATCTCTTGAAGGAGTACGGCTTGCCACAGCCGAACCGAAACGACGAAAACGAGGCGTCCAATGAAGAGATTTTGAGCAACGAGATTCCGTCAGGCCTGAAGGCATTCGTCTCGCACGTATCGAGCCACGAAGGAGCCGAATTCCCAAAGTACGTCGCGATAACATTGAAATCGGGCGAGGGAATTCGATGGCTAATGAATCATAGTTGTAACAACAATGTTTAAAGCACTCAGAGAAACGGTGAGAAATCACTCCTTCATTTCTATTTTGTTCAGGATCAGAAACAAAGGCGGTAATCAGAATTCCGCAGGAAAGAGAATCACTTTCGATGCAGATGCTTTTGCCGATGCGATGCAATCTATATTAGGTAGGCACGCTACTTTTAAAACCAATTCTATGGTGGGTCTTACCGTATGGTCGTCTTACGGTAGAGTGTGATGCATCGTCAAAGTTATGTCGTTTATTGTGACGTAAACACTTTGCAATGATAGATTTTAAATTACCGGATTGGGGAGAAGAGGATAGGAGCTCGTCAGGCATGAGCGATTATAGCGATGAAAACGACGACATTGATCTCTCGAAGCCTAGTCATTGCCGGGGTGAGTTGATAACGCGTATCGTAATAGCAATAAGATTAACTGACGACAATGCTTGCACAAACGCTATCGGTACTAATTTCTAACCGTATCTTCGTTTTTAATTAAAAACCAACCTTGCAAAATGGTGAAGTAGTTTAAAAACGAAAGATATCTGCCAAGAACGTAGACTCAATAATCGCGAGCAATTCCAATAACAATATTGTTGTTTATTCTTAGCCAATTCCAAATCGCAAAGTGAAAATACGGATGCGAACGGTCTCGACATGAGTGCTTACATGGACCAGATGGACCGGGAGTTGGCCACGACCGTGGTTGGGCAAACGTTTGAACGCGCAACAACACGAAACAAGGCGAGTGCAGAACTTGGCATCATATTTTTTTGCCTTGACCATTTCACTCTACAGTACAATTTTGTCGCGAGATACAGATTATTTTGTATTAACAGTGACATCGATGCTAAGATAATGCACTGGTCTTGTCATTTAGAAGGGCCCGTGTCATTGGAAAAAAGAGTTGCGTCGAGTTTCTACTGCGCTAATGTCTCGTAACATTTTCGAAAAAAATTTATAGGAGACTGCGACTGCACCGACAGAAAATGGCGGTCAGTCGTCTTCGAGGAAAAGTCCACCGAAAGCAGAAGAGTTAGACAATTACGAGCCAGTCAATTTGGATCTTACTGCGCTGAAAAACATCCTCGAATCGTATAATTCTCAACAAGGACTGCCTGGACCCGCATCTAGTTTACTCGAAAATATGGGAATCAAACTGCCACGAGACATCGACGCGTGCGATTGAAAATTTTCTCAACCACATTTTTGAACGGTACTTTGTTAATTTACAGTCATTTGTCAAGCCAATTTCTCAAGTCCGAACGTTCAATTCAGTGTTCGAGTCTTTTTTTTTACTTTGTATTTTCAATAAAGCTACTCGACGAAATCCCTGCACGTTTTTCAGTACTTGATCATTAAATCCTTGGCTGAAGTTGTCATAATGGCGAGTTGGTTTTTCATAAGCAACGAAAGTGCCACTAATTGACCTATATAAAACTTGCGATGACTGGGATGAGCGATCTACCGCCGATGTAAGGGCGAGTTGAACGGGCTAAACAAAATAAAAGATTGCGGGTCTGGCTATCAAACAGTCACGTTTCGGGTTCACATTAATCAGTTAATTCATCTCGATGTAGCCGGTGCACCAATTTCTGTTGCTGTCGAATTAGTTTCAGGTCTTTGTTTATTTTGGCCAGCAAGGTCTCTATCATGCTGCCGATGGAACTCTAAACAGATTATCAATTTTAGTAACCAAGTAGGCGATTCTATGACGGGTAACATTTTTCCTACCAGGTCGTTGGTCACGACTGCGCTCTTTTGGTCTAGTCCCACGCAGAGAAAATTCGTCTCCAAATTGTTGATCCAACACGACATCCCCAGCATTGCTTCTCGCACATTCCTGAAATTGAAATTTTAAGGCCAAACTGGAAACCACTGAGGAGAAATTTCTTATTGGAATTTTTATCGATGCCTTAAACCGGTTGCGGGACAATCGGAGGCGTCTGCTTACTCTTGATACGAAACGTGCACTGGTAAAGTGGTGTGGCGTGGAACTAATTTGGATGTGTGGATTTGCTCCAGTATGTGGTCTTTGTTGGCCACGATGGTTTGCAAGTGAAAGTCAATCGTCTGGAGAGTCGCGATTCGGCTTTCTGAAATCCAAGCGAGGTAAACGTGATGTGTCTACTACGGACACCACTTTATCGAACTAGTTCAAAGCGCCGAGCGTGTCATTACCTATCACGTCTGCGTCTATTACCAGATGAGCGGGCTGCAGAGATTGACGCCTGTGAAGTTCTGAGGCCATCTACGCGGAGAAGAAGGAACACTTAAATATATTTTTAAAAGACCTGACCCAGTGCTTAAGATGAAATATTTTTGGAAATTTTAACCACGAAAACCGAGCCTGTAAAGCACGGAGTGTTATTGCTGAGCCATATTAACTTAGTTTGGTTAAGTATATGTAGTCTTCCACCCTGATACGTTTCAATTGACCAACCTCGATGATACGTTGTTGCAGTTTTGTGATTGAATCTAGTGCTCGAAGGTATTCGGCGAAGGAACTGCCTGCGTGCTCAACTTCAGGCTCGTCACTCGCTCGAAAGCCATGCTGAAATTGAAAGATCTATTAAGAAATATGATTGTTGATGTTTTCAGAGTAGCCATAACTTTTTTTTTACCCCGTGGCATGGTGATAAATCGGCTTGAAGATTTAAGACACATGTAGAATATCTTGTCAAACGAATTAACGTGGAAACGGAACGCGCTCAGTTCCACGTAATTCGCACTCGTGAATTACTAACTCGCTTAGCTTAAATCCTGGATGTAACCCCTTCTTCCCGTAAAATGTGTACTTCGGCTTCTACACTTTTGAAATTTCGATTGAACAGGTAACGTACCCCGCATTCCTTAACGTGGTTTAACCGTTTACTTACCTTTCGATACCTGCTGCGCAGATCCAAACTTGAGGACTTGTCAAATACAAATTTTAAATGATCTTCAAATAGACCGCCGTCAAGTTCTTCTCCTCCATCGGCCATTTTGAACACATAACACTCTCTCTCTCTCTCTCTCTCTATGATCAAAACTACGGAAGCCCATATCGTGCGCGCGCTTTCGTCTTTATGCCGCGAGACATTATCGATGCTTTGTTGTATCATGTTCAAAAAAATTGGCCAATTAGAGTTGAGTGCAGGGGAGCACATGTGTGCCTATTGGTTTATTATAACTTTCGAAACTTAGTCCGTATTTGAACGCGCGTCAGGTTGTGTCTGGTTTTCTTTTATTTTAGGAGTTTGTAGAACCTGACAGCTATGGCATCGAGTAATATAAATTAAACGTGTTTGTTTCTCTACTCTGGAAGGCATAATCAGTAAGTTAGCTGAATGTCTCGGATTGGAATAGGTTGTCGTGCCGAACACGTACGGTAAAGCGCATTTTTCTTTCCCTTCCTACATATAGTTCAACGTATAAACGAATAACGTCATTCCTTTTATTGCCACGATAAATTGTTAGTCCGTTTTCCTGCACTCGACCGCTTTTCATATCGTATCATATTCAAACGAGTAAACGTGGAAAGCGTGGATCCCAACTTGGGTTCTCGAACTTTGTACATTTGCGTGCATGGTTCCATGTTTGATTTTCTTTTTCTGTATATGTATGTTTTTAAATACGTCTTTTATTGCTTCCAGCGCGTAGCCTCCTAGTAGGCTATGGCTATGAGCAATTAAGTTGCATCTGCATATAAGGCAGAAAAAGGCGTCCAAACATGTTCGGTTGAACGGGACGGCATTAGGAATAAGTATGGTTTACGTGGTGGGCTGGAAAAAAATTATAAAAGCGATAATTACGTTAATTAAGTACCGGAAAATTGTATTACATTTCATTTGGTCCCAGCTTTAGTCGAAGCATGTGTAAAGTGAACTTACTTTACAGTATTTGGTGTGGACCGATATATCGCGTTTCCACTGGACCGGATCGCCCTTGAACTCGGACCGTCTCAGACGAATAGGACATTCCTCATTGTAGAAGCATACAATATTACAGGTTTGTATACACGTTTTTATACAATTCGAGTTACGAATAAATAAATAACAAAATAAAAATAAATAAATAACAGTACCCTCGCGAAGTGATGACAAAGGAGGGCGTTTGGAAGCGCTTAGCGATCAATTTGTTGCCATTCATCTCGCAAATGCAAAAATAAGAGGCCGGCAACGAGTTTTGATGGATGCCAATTCGAAGAACGACGTGAGGAAAAAAGGGTCGATTAGCGAAAGACGCGAAAGAGTCAAAGCTGATAACGAAGATCAAATAAAGCCATCATTTAACAAAAAAAACTCAATAGAAAAACAACTAGAAAATTGACAACTGAAAAAAATGTCGAAAAAAAAAAATTCGACATTGGAACGAGTGCGCGAGATCGAACGCATGACGTCATCGTTCGAACGATTTGAATTCAGGTTACGGCGCTTTGGAACAGGGAGGTAGAAAACGTTGTGTATGCCGGCCATTTTTCAAAGATAAAAAGATTGGAAACACAGGATTTGTTTTCCAACAAATACAGGCTAAATTATTATCTCATTCATTCTAAATTTCATTCACTGCTGCGGTGATTTTTAAACATTTCAAAAATAATTCTTAAGTCAAAGTACCTAACTATTAAAAAAAAAATCCCAATTATTTTCAGAAAATGTGGAAAATTCAACGCAAATTATGAAGTTTTACACATTTTTTAAAGAAATGCCTTAGAAAAATATGCGACAAAATGTATACACGTATTTGCAATGAATTTTCGACATTTTCTAAAAAATAATTGGGAATTTTGATTTTCGAATAATTAAGAAATATCAAGTAATGTTAGACAAAAAAATATAAAATAAAATAAAAAGAAAATTCGGTACAAATTTGGATATCATTAACAATAGAAACGCCGTAGGTAAACAATTTAGAAAAATCAAATTACAAATTATGGATTTTGCCATATAATTCGCTAAAGAAAAATACTGAGGAATATACGGTTTTTTTTAAAACCGTGATTATCAACCCACTATTTTGGGTCAAATTCCTGTGCGAAATTTGCTTGGAAATATTGTGAATATTATGAACCTACAATTTTTCAAAATCTTAAGAAAACGTTAATGACTTCATAAAATGGTTAAAATATAGAAAATACATGATAATTAATACATAGGAATACACAGATGTCTGAGTTTAATTTTGCACGTAATCTATTATTAAAACTAAAATTATTATTACTACCAAAATTATTATTATTAAGAATGGTTTTCAGCATGCCTTCAGGAGGTAACCCCTGCACTCCTCGGCAGTAACAACAAATACACGTTTAACCAACGGAAAATGCTCATCTAATATTTATAACTTTTGTGTGGGTTTTATCAACACCGAGTTTAAACAACGGCTATTGACATTATCTTTAACTTTCAGTTGGAAACTGAGTTGATAATGTTTTTGATAAAATAGTTGAGTTTGAACAACGGTTTTTGACAATATTGTTAACTTTCGTTTTGAAACCGAGTTAGTAATTTTGTTTGTGATAAAAGTTGTTTTTGTTGCTTTAACAACGTCGAGTTCGAACGACGCTCTACTGATATTACTTTTAATTTCTTTTGGAAACAGTTGGTATTGTTTTTGGTAAAATATTTCATTCTGCCTGTTAACGTTTTCGTGGACATATTTACAAACTTAACAAATTAAGTTATACTTAAAAGCGTTTTGTTAACGTTTAGTCAGTTATGTTTCATAAAACACTTATCTTCAAAGGGCACTGGCAATGTTCATAGATATCAAATACTTTTTTTTTCTTGAAGATTTTTAAAATCTGAATTCAGTGGATTTAAAAGAAAAGTGGCAAACAACTTGAAAGATTTGATATTTAGGATATTTTAGGACAATTTTAGAACGTTTTTAGATTAAATTTTAGGACCATTTAAGGTTTTTCCCCCAATTGGTAATACTTTTAAGATGGCTTACTTTATTCCTTATTCATTTTTTGTGTTAAACACAATAATACAAGATTAACGTTAAGTTTCGATCAGTTTTTTTAACGAGGCAACTTGTACACTTAATAAATTCAATAAACGCAGTGTTTTCAAACATAATACACATGGCATGTAATAATTTGAAACAAATACATAACGATTTCAATGTTGAATTCTTAAGCAGTTTTAGGACTTGTTTGCCACCCTGAAAATACCTCTGGACACCCTACAACAGAGATATTTATGCAGAAAAGGAATCGACCAGTTAAGCACACGCGCCTCAACCAAAACATAATCAAGTCCAAAAAGCTGTGAGCAACTTTCAATTGTAATCAGCGGTCAGACCAACCTGCATTTCACGAACGAAGCTAGCCAATGCCTCGGTTGTTATTGGTTCACCTAGCCGAAACAAAGCTCTTATTTCCGGTCTCTTGCATTCAGACATCGAATTTCCATATCGAGCGACGCATAAACGCGAGAGTTTATTCAAATTTCGTTAATTAATTGGCAAACTTTTGATCCTAACGATGTAAAGCGAAACCACGGGCCTAACAAACCCTAACCAAATAAAACCGAGGATGATGTGCATGCTTCACGCACATGGCAGGTAATAATTCTGGGTTATAATTAATTTTCGAAAACGCTTTATTAGTATCATTAATGATTGTGTTTCCACTGAAAACGATTAACTTTCGAGCGTTCAGCAAATGCGTGCTGCCCCTCAACGACGGCAAACCATAACCCCTACCGTGTACGTGTGGTTTGCCCACCTTAAAGGGGCGATGAGAAGGACAGCTTAACAATATTATTAGCACACGAAGGAAAAACTGATATTTATATTAAAGTGAAAGTCGTTAACCACTGAAAGCTATCCCCCCCAACCACCCTTTATTCCAGTTATAATGTCGTTTTTCACCGGGATAAAATAAATACATGGAATCGACATCATGGCATTCAAAATTGATCTATGGAGCTGCTATGAGTTGACGTTTTCTGAAACTTTTTTCATGTACAAAATTAAGTACAACCCCTCATCTCCGTAGGCACCTCAAGAAGCTACTCTTGGAGTACTGCAAAAGAGAAATGCTGACAATACTTCTTTCATACCACGCAGGGGTGGAATTCTGGAACAAGCTATCCACAAAGGTTGTCATGGCCTCCAAAAAAAGCATGCCCTGAATCATGCCGACTATGCAACTGTATTACTTTGCAATGATTAGGTTACATATAAGCGATATGCACCCATAGATTTCCAATTTAGGAATAAAGTCATTATAGTATTAGTATTATTATTTACACTGGAATTTGACGAAAGGGTCTTATTGTTGCTACCCCACCTGCATGAATCTGAGTACAAGAAGTACCGCCCTCATACCCTAGAAACACCATACTTTTAAATTTTTTGAACTGAATTTTCTTTGGCTTTCATGACGCCCAGATTAACCAGATTTTCATGACGTCAAGCAGTGTTGCCAGATAGCTTTTCCACTAGTTTCCTTTATGGCAATTTATTGGTAACCAGATTTAAACCAGCAGCGGGAAGCGTCTGGCCAAGATTACTGGCCTTTAATCACGTGGCCATTAGGTAATTCTGAAAACGTATTGCTGCCAAGAGGACGTCATAATTTGTTTTAGTTCTTGCGCAAAAATAATCGCATTATGCGAAGCAATTACACGTATAAATTGTGCTACGAAGCAATCAATAGTGATATCAATTAATCTTGTCAGTATTTGTGCAAAACAAAGGCCTTGTCTTACATAATTCGTCTGATTTAAGCTTGCAATAAGCATTTTAATTGGCTGTAATTCACACAGTTTCGTGCAGCGCGTCCACGGTATGAGCACGCGCGGCGGACCACGTATCCAGCCAACGAACGCCCATGTGCCACACGGAGTTTAGCCTCCGTTCCTGGATTCGAGAACGGACGGTGGCGCCGCGCACCATCGAAATTTTTTTATTTATTTATTTTATTTATTAAAAATCAAATGTCAAATGGCTTCTGGCCCAATCTGTCTAAATAATCGACTAAAAAGATTCAGTCGAACGGCAACCGAACAGCCGTTTTGGCGAAGACGAAGACGAAAGTGAACAAAAAACGAAGAAAAAAAAAAGAAAAATCTCCAGAGACCGCCGCGTCTCCACCGCCAAACGCAATAAAATTGTAAATGCGAAAAATGTCAATCGAGCTCCTTACGGGAGAGCAACGATCCGTCCGCGGACGACTAATCGGATTTGTGGCGGCGCGTCCCGAGGGTTTCTCCCTACGCCAACAATTCATTTATACACTCCCCAAATAAGAAACGGAGGATTCAAGGAGAGAAAAAAGTTTCCTTTCGCGAGATTTATCCGAGAGCACATAAACGAGCGGCGATCGAGAAACGAATCGAAGGCACGAGATTAAAGGTGTGGGGAAAAGGAGAGAGCCTTCGTGTTTCCTAGGGTCAATCTTTGAATAAGAATAATTGCAATACTCTTCTTATTCTTGGATTGGAAAAGGTAAACAATTGTAGAAGAGATACGTGTACATATATTATATCACTTACATTGATCTTAATTCGAGAAGCGACTCTTTTTTTTTTCTTCCGCCATCTTGTTCGAAAATGGAACGCGTGGAACGTCGCGTGCCACGCGACAGGCTAACGCAGCTGAACATTTGCAACGTAATTTTGAGTGTGTCACGATCTCCATCGCGCCAACAGTCTATGCGTTTTACCGTGTTATAGCCCCCTGGTGGGCTACGTAGTTTACAGCTGCAGTGTCGTAGGGCTGGTGGCACCCTCTAGTTAACTAAGGGAAAGCATTGCACCATCCAATACCATCAAAACTCATCCAATAGGCAGATTTAACCCGAGGTTTGTGATTTAATGCAAATGTCCTAGATTTCCTAGCTGCAACGGGCTATCTCCATGTTTACTGTACCTCGGGTTAAAAATCCCTATGGTAAAATGGTGCAAC
>JAQIXS010002089.1:0-24784 GCA_034700785.1 Rossiulus vilnensis
AATCTGAAAATGTTTTGTTTGTTCATAAAAAAAATTAAATAAGCTGGAAAAACCTTCAAAAACGTTTTGTTTTTTTCTGAATGAAATCTCTCAAAATGCGCATAACGCCTTTTCGTTTTCAAATTACAAAAATAGAATGACGCATCCATTTGTCCATGTATAATTAACTAATTATACAGTTAAAATTATAATAATTATTTTAAGCGAAAATGTGTAATAATTTTGCTTGGTAGGTTGGCTTTAAGCTCCTGAGTACTCTAAAACCTCAAAAATTACTACTAATACAAACAGGACATTTTAAGGTAATTTTTGAATAGATGACTTCCTGTTTTCTCAAATTTACGTCATTCAAAGTCAGTTAAATGTCATGTTGGCATCATCTGATATATAAATCAGTTGTTTTTTTTATATTGAAATTTGATGTCATTTAATACGGATGGCACATGTTACAAAGACATTACGGCGTTTGGTTTTGGTATATTTTTCAATTCAAAATGACGTACTTTTTGACCAAATAGATTAGCTAGCACCATTTAGAAAGATTCATAACCAAGAAAAAGACTAAATCATCATCAGTTTCTACCATTTTTCTTTACCTTTTTAACATTTTTTTATCTTCAATGTATATGGCGTAACCACGTCCAGTATTGCGTTAAAAACGTTATAAACGTAATCTTCGCTTTCGCTTTTCACAAACACAAATTTATTTTATTCACATCACTGAGTTGATGTTTTAAGTTTGTAGTAGGTTTGAGACGCGCCAGAGAGCCCATTTTTATTTGGGTGATAAATTGCGATATCCTCATAGTTGTCTAGTAAATTGGACTTTTTTGTGCAGAATTTATTTCTGCAATCATTTCTTACATGGCGTTAAAGTAATTTATCCCAAAAGAAGTGTGGCATTTCAGCCTCTTTGAGATAATGGAAACCATTGAGGAAATTCAGTTGGTTTTTAGTATATTGCATCCTAAGTATGCATTCATGGCAGTTGGTTTGTCTGTATATAACTATTGTGGTTAGGTCGTATTAAAGACGAAAACATCATTATATTGATTTTGTTTTGTAACGAAATATTTTTAACTACAGTGAAACCTGACAAATTGACCACTTTGCTACAGACCTTGTACACTGTATCTATATTGCCCGTTTTTAAGGTCCCTTGTAACTACTCATGTTGACCGCTTACCTACCTTGACCATTTTTAGGGGGTCCCTTCGTAATACATGTAGCAACTGTCCGTATATTGACCACTATAAAGGTTCTTTGTTCATAAATACACTTTTTAAGTACGCGTATTTAGTCAAAGAAGAATGTTAAGTTCCATACTGTAATTTTAAACGAAAAGTTAGTAAATTTAATATGGCAGCATATTGCTGGTGTTTTCTTCATTACATCATATTTGAAGCAACAAATCAATATTGATTGAAGAAATTTATTTCAAGTACTGCAATTTTAGTATAGCATAAGCAAAGCTAAATTTCACTCTTCTCTTAAAAGAACTTGATGTTATTGATAATAAAAATATTAAATAAAGAATTTAAAAAAGTGCATGCACATTTAATTTTTAAATGATTTTTTGTACAGTTTCTCAGGCGGTCACCTTAACCAGGTTTCCCTGCACATTGATTTTAATAAAGTTGAATATTACGTGCACTTGAAATATTGAATTTATTCTTGTCGTAGGAGCTTCATGACCCTGTCTTGTAACTAGCAGATTTCTGAACATTTGCCTTGTCATGCTTTCATGACATTTTTGCTTTACTTTAATCGTCTAAATACTTGATAGCAAGCTTTCTTTCCTGTATGCTTAACTGCTTCAGCACATCCATTAAGTTATCTTGAAGTAAATGGGCTGAAGATTTTAAGCATGCTGATGATCAGATTGCGACGCTTGGAATCATTTTTATTTTTTCAAAGCAAATTAATCTGTTTTGGGCCTAATTGCATTAGGATAAGACAAACCAATGTATTATAAGACTGTTTCTCCAACGCGAGCACCATTCACTCAAAAATTACCTTTTTAAATTGAATTGACAACTTATATTTTGTAGAAAGTTATTGTAAGATAGGTATTTTTCCCTTCTGTACTCATGCCAATAGCGCATTCGTCAAAACCTTGCAACAAAAACATTGTATATTCATTTTGATACGGTATTTGCAATGCTACTTGAAACACTGCATTGGATAGAGAACTTTAAACTATTTGATGGAATTTTTTAATGCGGTAATAGACGCCATTTTGTAAATGAAAGTTAGTTTGAAATCGGTGAAAAATAAGGTTCATAATTGAGCATGCATTCTCCTGTAAAACTATTTATTTTATCATGCATTAAAAAACATGAATAATGTAAATCTATATAGATTTATGGATTTTTAATTGACCGTGATTATCTGGACTATTTCGAAATCACACCATTTAATTTTCAACGAAATTAATTTTGAGAAAATCAATTTAATTTAATTTTTAATATAAATATTTTTGAACATTTCAAGCAAAAGGCGTTTTTAACGATTTGTTATTGAAGTACAAATTGCAAATATAAGGACACTCTTCGTCTTTAATCCAGACATTGATCCAAAGTGATCATGATACCTTTTGTTTGGACGTTTTCTTGAACGCTTGCATTAATCCGAGCTTATCGATTATTCTTTTGCTGCAAATTCCCTCGAGAATATTTGTTTAAAAGTTAAAATCACTTCGCAATTTCTTATTTTATTACGTGTTTTTCTTTCGGTGTTTTATTCAAGAGCAGCCCCGTGAATGGTTCTGAATTTCTGTTTACTTTGAGCATGACCTTTCCCACTCAAAAATCAATGCGTTTAGCATGCTTGATGAATCTCGTTTGTTAAAATTTGAAATCTTAAAAAATATCTCTGCTGATCTGGGAAGAAATTTGTCTGCATTATTCGCATAATGTTTATGGAACTTGAGCGCAAATATTGTTTTTAGTGACAAAAATGTATAAGCAGTTTAAAAATTTAGTTAACATGAAATAATGTGCTGGCAAATTCAAATGTTAACAGTAATTTATCAATCTTTTATTTCGATTTTTCTAATTTTAATTTTCTTAATTTATTTTAAAAAATTCAAAAAAGAAAACATTCCAATTGTTATACAAAATTCTATGCAATGAATTTATAGTTGCTTCCAAATGTGGATTTACAAAATAACATTTATTCCATTTTTGTTAAATGTATTTAAAATGCTTAAATGATTTAAAATTTGTTTTTACTTTTTTTTCCCAAAGTACAGGCAGTTGCTATCTAATCTGTAAATATTTTTGCTCGATTGGTGTGTACAGGGTGAGGTGAAAGGTTAATACCATGGTGGGAAATTATAATTTGGCTGAACAAAGGTCACAGTTAAGATTAATGTCCTCTTTTATTATCCACACGTTTGCTTCACCCTGTATCTCTAAATTGCTTCTTTCATTACGTCAAGCCTTCTGTTATTTATGAAATGAATGGATTTTTCAAGTATTATTCAAACAGCATGACCTAAAGTTATATTAAGGCATTGTATCCAGAGTCAGGGTAGTAAATAATTGTTGTTGGCGCAGCCACGTTAACAATGGTACGTCTTAAACTCGAATTAAAGTTAATGGGATGATAAATGATAAATGATGACAGCCCCTTGGGCATCGCTCTCATAACATATTTCTGAAATATGAGCTCATGGTTCGCATTTTCACGAAGCCAAATAAAGAGGAAATATACACGTGTTTTCACCAGTCTGGCTTCAAGCTGGGAATACATTTCTCCTAAAATAACAATCGCAAAAGTACTCATAATAGTCAGGAAAGACCTCATAAAATTTAAGGAATCACCTGCCCGAAAAAATAAGGCCATTTATTATTCCTTTAAAATGCAGATCGTTAGAAATTGAATTAAAACCCCGTTTAAAGTAACTTAAAATCCAAATATACATGTACAATGTACTTTGTAATCATGAATCATTTGCTGCTTGTCTTTTCACGAAAGTTCATTGAATGTGTAGTTGTTAATTTTCATTTAAAGTATTCTCCTTTTTGATTAATTTTAGATTTGTATTTGTTATTGTTCGGTACGTAAGTTTTTTTAAATCAGTAGACTTTTAAACAAATTATAGTGTCGTTTCATTACCAGTTAAATAATTTCCATATATATTTGATTATTTTCTTCAAATTTATTTCAATATTTTATTATATTTGTGGACAAAATTAAAACATTTTTAATTTCGTTAAAATAATGGCCAAATAATTCATATTATGTTAAGGTTTAAGCTTATAATAGAAGTAAATGTATTCTACATATACAATTTAAAACAAACAAAAGGACAGATATGATATATCTTATCAATAATAAATAATTGGTCACCAAAATCATCCCAAAATTAATATTAAAAACAAATTATGGCTGCCTGTGTAAGTTCATTCCAACACCAAATAGCTAAAACATGTGTGCAAAAATTGAGATTTTCCTATTTAATGCTTCATATAAAACAAGAAATTCAGCCAGATTGTGCTGTCTAAATTCTTGATCACGATACTGACTTCCGCTTTGACCGTCTGCTTAGTCTCCTGTTATTTGATAAATTTTTAATAAGTTTGGTGTATATATATCTGACGATATGCAGATAATTTTATACTGAGGAACTTTTTCATAATTTTTTTGTCAGATCCCGCAATAGGAAATTGGCGAGAGCCGTTATTTAAGCTTATTATTGACGCTCATCACGCCTGAATATTTGCGCAAAATCAGAAAAATGCAGGCTAAATATCAGGGTGACGTTATGAACTGCCAGTCCTGACATCTTGACAATGCTGCTTCTCGAAATTTAATTTGAAATGTTAAAAGAAGAAAGGATTTTTATTATATTTGCTCAGCTTTCTGCGCTTCAGCGAATATTAATGTCGAATTCTTCGTATTTTATTTATCATGAAATGGATGCCCATCTGGGAAAACTTATTTGCAAGCATTTCGTCATATAAGACCTAATATTCATATCCAGTATTAATGCATGAGATATACAGGGTGACCCTAAAGACGCACAACCCAAGGGAAAAATCTGCATTTTATACATTTCTTCCAATAATGAAATACACTGCATAAACATTTTCTGATAACGTTCAACACTAACAATTTCTCTGAAGAAAAATTACTTCCCCCACCCACTCGCTATGGTTGCGCCACTTTTCGGTCGGTTGTACGACTTCTGGATCACCATGACGCACTTTGTTTTTTAATTATCTGTTTTTATGCAGACCTTTTATGCACCAGTGATGTAAGTTGCTCACCATCAGCCATCATTATGGTTTTGTTTTGGATCAACAGCAGGCTCCACCAAGCACTCGCCATCAACGTCATTGAAGTGTATGCTTAAACATATAGCCAGTGGCTGCTGTTCACTTACTCAGATCTAAAGGTTTAAATTTTGATAAGAGGTAGTCCGTAAACTTTGGAGAATTTTTTACACTACACCCCCAGATAATGCTTTGTAACAAAGCGTAAACATTCCCTTTAAATTACTTAATGCTGATCACCAGCAAGCCCTTTTCTTAAATTTCTCTAAAAGTAAATAAGTGAGGAACACTAGTTAACGAAACCCTTCAATGTAAATTTTTGAAAATCAGCAACATAAATCATGGATTTTATGTTTATTTTATGTTTATGTTGAAAAACTCAAGGAAAAATAATTCATGCAAGTGCAAATTCCGTGAAATGTTTTATAAATATTGATAATGAGGTAAACCATAAAAGCAGTTTTATTTATTTTTTTGAAAAAACCAGATCATTGATAATGTTTTTGTTGACGTATCCCAACTGATGGATTTTAGTCAGCATTTTATTAACTTAATTATCGCGCCAAAACTTATCGTAACATTAAGAAAATCACCCCCATGCACCCTGTGCACGAGCCTGAGCTGAATTACGACGTCCATCCAGTGGTCATCCATTGCGAAGGTCAAAACGCAAACCAGTCGGTCAACCTGATGTCCGTAGATGAAGAGAGTGCATTGGCTCTGGTTTTATCCAGGAGTTTCTGCATCGGAGCCTACAGAAATTGGAAGAATTGGTATATCGTTGGCATTTCTTGCTATGGTCTAATCGCCTCCTGTTCAGAAATATCGGAAATGATGATTGCCTAAGTGCCATGAAGAGATGGTCACCGCTCATCACCAGAGGCTGCAACGACAATCCTTAATGGATAGGCTGCAATCCAGACAACACCAAATGCACTTGAAACATTCCCTTTCATCACTTTCCATGTTGCCCGAGGCAAATATTCGCACAAACAATTATGGAAACATGAACTTCATACACCAGCAGATGTTGCGCCACGGCCATAGTTTACAGCTTCAGCTTCAGCTTCGTCCTTCTCCAGTGACATCTCTTGGCGTTGTACCTGATCCAGGTGTGTTTCCAGTAATCATGCGGATCCACTGTTGACTGATATAAATGATATAAACACATAATGCATCTTTCGTCCAATGTTATAATTGTATTAATTGGTAATGCGTAATTCAAATATTTTCTGTATTATTGCACTTTCAACATTCCCTTCTTTTACTGTTTTGCTCAATCGAAATAAATATTACTTCCAAACTGATTAAAAACGTGCAACGTGGATAATATACGAGTCATAACTTTTTAGCTATACTAAGTTAGGAGTCTAAAGATACATTTGAACATGCATATGCCCATATAATGTGCATTGCCAAATAGTAGGATATTTACGGGTGTCTAGAGATGACTTTGAGTGATACCGTACCTTAGTTTTAAGAAAAATTGAATTCTTTATAAAATTAACTTTTTACTTAGTCTATTATTGAGAGCCAATTTGTTATACTGAAGCGAATTAAAACTTTCTGTAAAACCATTAAAAGACACCAATACTCCCCTTATGGTGAAGTTCATTTCTATATATTTTAGGATTACCCGAAATAATCGACATTTTTGATAAGTGAGTGTGTAAGTCACGCCCCTTTTTCAGGTGTACGAATGTTGGGAAAAAGTGTGGATTATGCGCGAGCAAATAAGGTCGATTTTATTATTGTTCAAAATGTCAAATTTTAATAATTTTCGTTGTAACGGATTTTTTCTACATTATCAGACATGTACACGTGTAGATGAACAGAATACTCGTAGAAAGACATTGAAAGAGTGAATTGAAAATAACATACAAACTTTATTAAAGAACAGTACAAAATTTAGTTGAAGTCTTCAACAGGTTTTATCCTTGAACTAATCTCTATTAGAAAATGTAATTTCATAACAGGAATGCCTTCATCATAATGCGAATCACCAGCGTCAAATTATTGCAATTACATGCTATTATAAGCAACATAGCATATTCGTTGAAACAAAACACAAAAAATCCACACGTGGGGTTCAATTGATTTTACTTTTAATGAATCGCCATTGCTAGGAGCTGACAAATGTGAGGTGGTAATGACGTCATTATATAAGTCCTCATCATTTATTTTTATGACGTTATAAGGCTTTTAATGCTATTTTGAATTACAAGAATTTATTTTTAATTAGAAGTTGATGGCGATTGATTTTTATGCAAAATTAATTTCATAAAATGGACTTTGTTGTTATTTGGCAATAAATGTAATAGAATTTTTAAAAAATGCAAGAAAAAAACACTATGTCATCACATTGCAAACGTTTTACCTTATTGCACCAGCATGCGATACCCATTTTGTAGCAATTGCTCGAAGCATTTGCTTTTCCATATGTTGTTCAAAAGTCCTTTTTTAAAATACTTGTGTACAGTCAAAAACCCGAAAAGAGTTTGGTACTCACAAAATTAGAGAGGAAAAACACACGGAATTCTTGTCTATTTTTGATGTAAGGATAACATTGTGGGTGAAAAAGCAATGCCAGCATTTGCAGTTTATTTTAAGTTTACATCTGAACTAGTAATTTTGAACCGAAATGGCTTAAAAAAGACTCCCAAAGCTGGTCTTAAACAAAGACGGCATTTATATCAAATAAAAATCGCTATTTCAACCGCCGTCTGTCTTAGGACAAATAAACACAAATTTTTGCTTTGTCAGATGGTTTTAAGCCATGTTTAATTCTTTCTAAATTTAATGACTTTCTAATTTCATTTCATTTGTACTCTTTCCTTCTTGCTTGCAAGAAAATAAAGAAATTTTAGGACAGCTCAACCTTCGGTTTATTTATGGATTTATTTCCGATGGCATAAGTCCATGACCAACTTTTAAAATGTCACTAAAGTAGATGCCTTAACTGATAAGGACAATAATTACGTCATCGCTGGTTAGTTTTTTATAGCTGTTTTGTTGTTGTCAATGTTTGAGGACTTATTTTAAGATATTATACATGATACATAATTTATTTTCCCTCAAGGAATTTAATTCAGAATACTGGTAGTTTATGATTAAAAGTAAAATTCCGTTGTTTTATCTGCTGCTAGTAAATATAAAAATAACTTTAAAAATGAGCTGGAAATTGTCTCATTTCTGAAAAATAAAGACAGTGTTAACATAAGTAATAAAAATAAATAATTCTAGGAAGCTGCTTGTAAAACGAGTTGAACGACTTTAAAAAACGAAATACAGTGTGTCCTAAAACTACCCTGTAGATTTTATCTAAATAATAATAAAAACAACCATATACAATAACAGAAAGACAATTTTACATCAAATTTCGTTCGTATTTTTAAATTTGTTCAGCTTTAGCATCACGGACTGAAGTCTTTAAGACTTCAGTCTGTGATGTATTCACTTATTTTTGATGGCTCATCTTCAACGTCTTGAAAGCTACTTACACTTTCAGAGTGGCTTCATCTTTTCGCCTTTGTAAGTTTCATGTCATAGCCAAAGTCAGGTGTCAATAAGTGTCCATCACGATAAACTTTCCAATTTATTTCCCGTGCGGTTTCCGCACATCGACTGACCACAGCTGACCACCGGTCAATCTTCTGGTCATTTGGAACTGGTAATTCACGTCTTGCTGCTATTGAATTTCTCCACTGCAAAAGGGTTACCGTGTTTCCTGTTTTGAATTGATAACAAGAAATAGGAGAAGGAGGTTCGTTGCCAGTGACACTTGCCAGCCAATTTGTAGCAAGTCTTGAATTTTAAATTTTTTTCCATAGCTTAACCTGATTCAGGAATTTGGCACCCAGCCGTTAATATAAAAAAACTTTTTCCCAAATAAGTGTATGAATGATACAATTTTTTATGCTGCATGCTGATGAGTTTTTCGGGAATCCACAAGATCTGTATAAGTCGTAGTATGTTGCTAAATACAAGAATTGTTGTAAATAACATAAGATAATAAGAAAAAATAAACATGCATGAAAAAGCGTGTTTGGATTGCAGATTTGCTACTTACAGTTAATGCGTTTTCTTTTATAAGAAAAAAAACAATGAGGTATTACGACATTTTCAAATTTGCCACATTCTTCCAATTGCGAATGATCACATTTTATAAATAAACTTTAAAATAAGCGATGCTTAAATAATTAATATTCGAAAAGAACGCAAAATGTTAAACCAAGCCAAAGTCTTTTTGGTTGAAATCAACCTGGTATAGGAAGGATTTCTTTAAAAAAAATGATCGATAATATCAATAAAAAATGAGAACTTTTCTATAAATGTGTAAAATTGGATTTGAGAAATATCACAATCTCTTCAAGAAATCATAAGATAAGTGCTGCTTAAACATTTAAGAGTTTGGTTGAAATCATCCTATTTTTGAAGAGATTTATGAACGTTGCACAAAACGTAGTATCACAAAAAATCGTGCTGTAAAAAAATTATTTGATTTCCAAAATAGCATACATAGCAATCATAAACTAGATAGTGCCACTTAAATATTCGAAATACGAACCCACCCTGCCAATTTTTTAACGACGTTTGAATTATTTTGTTTGAAAACATCCCTTTTCTAGAAACGCCTTGTTACGATACACGAACTTTAATTTTTTAAACTTGAAATCTAAGATAAAATTTAAAACGAAGATATAAAAACTTTAAAAGAAACTACAAGTAGATTCGAGAAATTAACAGCGAAGTGAAAAATGCTGAGTATGGTGTTATATGCATTACCTGACCATATTTGAGCGATATCTGGCCATATATTATTCTGTATATGACCAAATATTGGCATCGCCGCATGCCAACATATGTCAACTTTAGATGAAACCATATACATGTCAACTTAGCCGCGCAGGTCAACTTTAGATGTATTCATATACAGTATGTCTGCATACTAAACCATGTATGGAAAACATTATACCAAATACAATCTCATTACTGCCCTCTTCGATTAAGCAAATGCATACCAATATTAATATTTTTTTTACTTTAATGTAAGTTACTGTATTATATTTTCCAGGTACGGACTATATGTGTAAATATGTTGACATTCAGTATACAGTATGGTCATTTATAAGAATGTCAAAACATATATTGATACATATTTAAATGTGCCTAATCTTCTTTCTTGTAATTCTACATTTTTGCTGACTATTCTGCACTGTACGATGAGGTCAGAGTTGAGGATCCATTAAGATTGCAAGGGGATCTTGACATGTTGTCAAAATGGTGCAGAATATGGCAGCTTAAGCTCAGTAAAGACAAGTGTTTGGTCATAAGGATTTCCCTTAAAAGAGCGAAAACAACACCTGACTACAAACTAGATGTTCCTTTAAAGTCGTTTCATCCATTACATTGAGTAGAACTGTTCGTTAAGAGTTAACAAGAACCCGTGTTCAAGTCGAAGATAATAAAAGCAGAAATAAATGACAATATAGCAAATTAGAAATTGATTGCCTGGTCCCTGATTGGTTCAACTGGGTGGCAGTCATTAGACAAATTACAATAAAAAAAAACTCCATAGTTTTGAACTCACTTATGTAAAACGAAAGATAAATGTGGGGTTTTAACCCGTAGGATCAGAACCCGAAGTCCTCATCCCTCGCGCTTTGCTGGCTTTGAGGCAAAATGATTTAGTCCAATGATTAATTGCTCAATTAAAAGGTGGCATTAAGACGCAATTGTTACCTCAGCGTAATTAATTACCAGCAAATTGCGCTGCTCCACGCCCAACTGCAATATCTGAGAAATTTTTCCAAGCACGAAAAAATACGCTAGGCTTTTATCTTCATGACAGATATTTTGATCAATAAAACCTTATTTGTAAGTGCTTGAGCGAGTCAGCGGAAGAAATGTATGCGAAACTAAATAAGGAATGACTCTTGAGGGGTGAGGGGTTAGCGTGAATAAGATCAAAAGAAAGCTAAAAAATGGCCACCTAACCGTTGAGTTCACGCATTAAAACCTCGTTTGGATGCACTGCGAGTAAAGGAAACGACAAAGACAATTGAACCTTCCAATGTTGGGCACTGAAAACTCATTGGTTGGATTAAGGGAGCCAGATAATGCGACTGTGACCGGATAATGTCATCAAGGTGGAAGAGGAACCCTACATCACATCCTAAAATACTTCGTAGTGATCAAATTGCAGTCATTTAAGAATAGAATGGTTTCGTGACAGGAAATAACTGTTCATATATAATATTCATGGTTGGCTGAAATACCCAGATGAAGGTGTTCCTATAAAAGTCATCTATGGTAGAAGGTGGTGGAGGTTCGCTCAAAGTGTGTGATCATAGATCAGAGGGAAATAGAAGTCAGCAAATTCGGGCGTCCAATTTTTGTCTTGTGTATAAAGTATGTGTGCACATACGAAATGACTTTTTCTTATTTTTTTATCTTAATAAATCATATAACGTACATTATTCTATATGTGGACTTGTATGCACCCTTATGTCATGAATATATGTCAATATATGATCGTTTATGGATATTTACAAGGTCACATATGGCTCATACATGATTAGTTATGATATATTTAACCCCATTAATGGCCATATTCATCCTTTTAATCCAAGAACTAAAACAAAGTCCTCAAATGATGTCAGCATTTATAAGGCGATCAGTACAACTCAATATTCCTACGATTTGGGCTATAAAATTCCTCATCCACATCAAGATCTACAGGCATGTATTCCTCCTTGGACCGATAAATGAAGGCTGATTTTGTTTTTTGTTGTTTTTCTAACAGTTCAAGGTATTGAAGGTGTGTTTTTAGTTTGTTGTGAACTCCATGCCTGAATTGGTAGAAATTAAAAAAGGACCCAGTTGATGTATACAGCACATGTTAACATTTTTTCCAACTTGAAAGCTTCCCCCTGCAATTCGTAGACGTTGAAAAATTGCCAAATTCTTTCCTTAAAGTTTCAACAACAAAAAATATAAATAAAAAAACTCAGAAAGTAAGTTTAAATAGAATCCAAAATAAGGCAACGTTAATTCATAAAAGGTACATTTTTGAAATGGTTCCAGAGCGTGTCTGTCGGCAGTTTCCTCTTCAAGGGTATTGCATGGCAATGAATCTATTCTATAACCTGTGCAAGAGTACACGTAAAAAGCAAAAACGTAATGAATCGGTATTTGTGAATTGATGATCTAGGTTGAGAATTATTTTGAACTAGTTTATTTGTGAAGTTAACCTTGCCTACGCGTTACCAAAATATATGCACATTATGTAAAATCACACATTTTCACTTCAAATACTTGTAATTGCTAATTTTATTTATTTTTTCTCGTGTAGAATTGGTCGTGCACTAATTTTTGTGTTATTATTTTTAATTTGAAAATGCCTGTTTATTAAAAAAAATAGATTGAACAAAATCTTCATGTGGCCTCTTAATTTTTTTTCTCATCAGACAAACCTCCGAAGATGGGCATCGGAGGTTGCATAAAAGGCTTTTAAAAGTGGGTTTAATTTTTATTAATAAATAGGACATTTTGAAATTATTAACACATATCTAAGACAATAGCTATACACGTGAAAAATCAATTTAGCAATTTTAATAAATATATGTGAGCAATTGTTTGCATGGCATGCGTCCTAGTCTCGGGCTTAAATTATTGTTATCTGAAGATTTTCTTTATGCGCTGGGAGCTGGAGAAATTGAAACAACAGAAATACAATACTTTAATTTACCAGAGCATGACCATGGCAACCAATTATTTAACAACGTGCTCTTTGTTTGAGCATCAGCTTTCTTTGACTTACTAATGGTCACTTGTAGAGAAACTTGCACTGTTAAAATGATAGATTTCGATCATTAGAGAAACGTATTCTTGGACACATTCCAGTACTTAACCCAATGTAAGGTTGTGCATGAATAAAGAGTCCTCCTATATCACTTCATGCAATTGCCATTAGGACTGCATTTCCAATCTTCATGGCTTTTGAAACATTAGAATATATACACCTTCACATCCATAGTAAATCAGCAATTATTGAGGTTTTTTGTGTCAATTTTGATGTCAAATTGATGTCTCTTCTCACTGAAATTGGCATTAAGAGTACTTTTATCTCGTTCGTTGGAAACCGGACTAAATCTCTTTGAAAGCCTTTTAAAGTTTTCCACATTGTCGATTTAGACATTTCTTTTGATAATGTACTTGCACGTCATCTTGGATTTTCCTTTCACAAATTCTGATTTTCTTCCGAAATAATGCCTTTGTCAAGCACTTCGTTTAAAAAATAACTTAATTTAAGGATTACTTGCATGATAGATCGGTGATTAATAATAGGGACGTAATATGTCTGTTCTTTTTGAAAAAATAAGGTTAGATTGAGTGCAAATGCATAACAGACATTTACTTAAAGTAATGAATCAAATATCAAGAAAATTAACCTGCCCAGAAATTATGCATGGATGTTGTTTAAAAAAACGTCTACAAGGACCTACCGAATATTTGAAAATCAAATTTATGCGAATTTAAAATTGAAGAATTTCTGTTTTCGTATAAAAACCTCTCTATATTTTTATTTACTGCAAAATATTAGAATGATACAATTTTCATCCATGCGTGTATTGTAGCTACACCTTTACTTGCATACAAATATGGAATGTAATAATTCATCTGGAGATATCAAATTTTGAAAAAAAAATAGCTGACGTTGCTGCACCACCTTTAATTATGTTAGCCTGGCTTTGTTTTATTACTTAATGAGTCTACTGTAATCAAATTTATTTTCGAGTATTCAGTAGACCTGTAAGCAGTAGATTTGCTTAAAAGCACAAAATATTAAAAAAATAAGTTCATTAAATATGCGTTATGTTGGTGTTATAGCCCATTGCCAGAACAAACCACAGAACCATTTTCCACAGTTACTAGCTCATCTATTATGAGATTATTGCCTAGTGTCTGCTTAATAACTGCAGTATTATCGTTACAGGTTTTATAAAACTCATGAAAATATATTTTGGAAAATAAGGTAAATCACATGTATCGCGCATTTACCGCTCCTTATGTTTTAGCCAGATAATTTGGATTTTCGTAGACAGATTGATGGTATCTGGAATTTTACCGATGTCTTAAAGGTCTTTAAAAGTCTATTTGACGTTATATTTGGCTTTGATGTATAATAAAATATTTAAAAAAGATGTTGGCTGCCATGTTTCTTATATCAAAATTTATTGATGGATGATTTTTGAACATATTGTTGAACATGTGCTAACTGCAATCTTTATGTGGTGATACTCCACACTTGTTATTCTACACGTTGGATGTGGCATCCTTTTGTTTGAAATATTTAAATAAAGTGCCTTCAGTAAACTTCGTATTCATCATTTTGGAGATATTTATGGACTTATTTTTTATAATATGAATTTGTCCGGTGATTTATAGCCTTTCGCCTTTGGTTTGCAGTGCACAAATTTCTGGACAATGTTGACAAATATGTCATGAAGGATATGGCGTTACGTTTAGCAATGGTGAACGTTATGCATAGGTCTCAGTGGTGTAGTTTTGTGAAAAATGGATGAGACGTCATGCTCTGCAGTTGTGACGTATGGCATTCATATTGGCGACTTGAAGCATTGCCTTTGGTTCAGTTTGATGTTACGTGTTGTGTAGAAGAATTTTCAGTTGTTATTGAACACTGTTTTAAACACTGTGACAGCAATTTCTGGGTTTTCCATTTTTAAGAATTCGGCAAGCAATGATTGACATATCCAAAAATAAAATAGAATGCTAATGGAAAATTCAAATTAGCCAATAAATTGCAAGAGACTGTTTGCATTTGAACATACCAGTCACATAACACCTGTGCCATCTGTTTGGAGTACAATCGATAAGCTGGATATCTCTCATTGGTTTTGGATAAGTGCCATACTAGTTTTGGATAGACTACAACAAAGTCACCTGTTGCTTATCTAAACAAATTCGGTTTCAAGCAGAGTTAGCAGTTTAATGCCAATTTATAACGTCAGGCTGAAAGTGTGAAGCTGTTTTGACGCTTTCCAAATCTTTAGGGGCCACCACAAAGGGCATTCATTTAAAATTCAGCCTTCTACCCTCCGACCCCCACTTTCCTTCTAGTCCATTATCGTTCATAAAGGAAAAACTTCCCTAGACCTGCGTGCCCACTATGCTAAAAAAATACAAAACTTCGCTTCACATATTTATTGCAATTTCCGTTGTAGAATTGGTTGTCCACAAGGGTCTTCGTCATGTTTTATACTGTATATAATTTTAAAATATCCCTTGCATTTATAAAAAAAAACGCTATGCAATCTTCTATGCCCATCTCCGGAGGTTTCATTAAAATGTTTATAAATAAATGGGGCATTTTTAGATGATGAAAAATTACTCCGACTTTGCTCTGGTGCAAAGATCAATATATGGTTCTATACTGATATTTTAGACTACTATTTTTAGATCAGTATGCTTAGTGAAATCTGTATTGATATCACTACATGAATATAGTAACATACATGTAGATAGGGGCTTTTGGATCACTGATATAAGTATGACTAGTGATATCATTAAACGTTTTACTGATATCACCACAAATCATTATATTTGTACAGATATATACTGATCTTTCCATTCTACATGGGCAAAGGTAAATCTAGCAATTATAATATGTATTCGAAGCAAGCAAACGTCATCCTTTTGGTTTATGCGGACAAAAAATATGCCGCTGAAAAGGAAGAATGATCAAAAAAGCTGAAGGCATAATGTCCATAACCTATGCCGTTCTACTTCCATATTAACTAACTTTTCTGCATAACATGACGTCATAACTTTGTCACGTGGCGTTTTCTTTGAGAAGAAGACACTTATTTACATTTTATGTGCCGTAGACATTTTTAAGCTATTATTTTCGTATCGATTCCGTACGGCTTTGTCTCACAATTACATTAAAGGTTTCGAAAAAATCGCAATAAAAAATGACAACAACCCAGATTTTAGACTTGCGTAGGCTTGCTAACTGCATTATTCTCTCTGCACCAACGTCAAAGAGAGATTTAAGTACGTCTGATATTTGATTCCGTGCATTAGTTTTCGTTTTGCTCTTAGGCTTGTTGCCACGTTAGTTAACGCTTCGTTTCACATTTTACCATCTCAAATTCTGGGGTTAGGCCTCATGCAGGGGTGAATCGAAATACCTAAATGCGAATAAATTCGGTGAAAACATTATAAAAGTCGATATTTATATCGTTATGTACAGTGTGTAATGAGCTTGACCCCTTTCACAGCGTTAAATTTCATTTGCATTGCTAATTTCTGGTCTGTTAATCCTTGGAAGGCATCATCAGTACAAGGATTTTATGAAAATACTGCGTGGCTGCTACTTAATATTAGATTTCATCAATTTTAATGAAGCTGTAAGCTGTGCAATGATGCAAAGTTTTAAACACAAAGACTTTTACGTAATGTAAATATAATCAGGTGAACAATAGAGTCGTGCAGATAATATATACAGGCCAAATTAAATCAGGAAAGAATTTTATTGATCTTTTACTGTGTGCTATAAAAGTGGATTTCCGACTAATGAGGATGCCCAACTTTTATACATAATGAGAATTTAAGTCCTATTTAAAATGTTGTCCAATATGCAAAAAAAAAATTACATTTTTTTTTACAATTAATTACAATTAAATTATTTTTGTGTAGAATTGGTCGTCCAATTAAGTCTGGGTTGTGTATTGTAATTCGAAAACGCCCCGATTTTATATATAATTATGAAATTTGAAAAAAACAAAGTTACATTACCTCCTTATATGGGTTTTTTCTCTCACCGAAGCCTCCGCAGATGGGCATCGAAAGTTGCATAACGTTTTTTAAGGTAGTTCTTTTATAAATTTACAGGACATTTTATATTGTAAGAATATGTTACATTACTTATAAAAGAAACACTAGTGGACAACCAATTGTGCACTAGGGAATAAAATGAGGAATTACAATAAGGCATCATTTATGGTAGGCCTTACCCTGGTCAATTTCAGAAAAGATCAATACACAATGTGTATCAGTTCAAATATACTGATGTGATCTTAGTAAATCGTTTAGCAATACCCGTAAGCATACTGATATTAGTAATAAAAAACTGTAACTACACATGTATGCGGTTATATCATAATAAAATTATCATAAAGATTTCACTAAGCATGCTGATGTCAGTAGTGTAAAAACATCACTAGATACAGGAATATTGATATCAGTATAGAATTACATGTATATACTGATGTTTTCACCAGGGTAGCTCTGGATTACAGTGGACCCTATCAATGACGACCACTAATTCATTAGATACATGTTGTACATTAATATGACGTCATTTTAAGTAATTTTTGTGAGTGCGCTTTGTCCAAATTGGATTATGATGGAGATAGATGAGGGGACCTTTGCGGACTGTCCCTTGTTCCATCCTTTCCATTAAGCGCTGATCGAGAAACTTCATTTCATATTGCACATTTTCATAATTTAAATAAACAAGTAAATGATATAATCATTAGTTGGTAATCTCGTTTTTTTACGACGTGAAACATGTTCATAATGGTAACGATCATTGCTAGGCTATTCTCGACTAAATAATGGTAGCTTTTTTTCAGTCATCTATAGTAACTACCCACATGTGTATACGTAGGGCGTAGATGATGGACTACTTAATTTCGTGGATGATAAAAGAAATCGAAATTGCGCGCAATTTTAGGGAGGAGGGTTGAGATTATTACTATCCATCAGCGTATGGTGCGAACAAGGTTTGCATGCCACGCACGCCATCCTTTTATGAAAGCAGGCTAAACAATTTTCTGCTTTTCATCACAAATCGTCTCAGAATGCAGAGCGAAGCCAACAATCTTAATAATGTCTTGATCGAAAGGAGAACATCTCAAAGTTTGCAATTAACTGCTTTTGTCGTCAGATTTATTTAAAACGAGGTAAGGGTTTTGCCTGCCACATCACAAACCAAGAATCAATTCTGATCACAACACAATGAATTGGATCATATTTGTCATTTTATGAGCATACGATTTAGCTTTACCACTACAAATGTGGTCATATTAAATCAAGTTTTTCTTTGAGCTAGGCTGATGATGCCATACATGTACATTTATGTATCCATAAAAATGTAATTTGGAAACATAGAAGTATTTCTATTTAGATCTTACCCAGGTGTAAAAATTAAATATGGACATATATGCCATTTCAAATATGTCAGACCAGAGGTTGTACGCAAATGAACCTATGTGTTTATTCATATGTACTGAATACTGTTCATATGTTCATAAATTCCATATATCCTTGCATGTATGCCATCATATATATATATATATTACATTTGTTTGGTAGTAAGCAGCAAGGAATTTATAAGTTATGGCAAATATAGCATCATATATGGCATTATTTAACTTTTACACCCTGGTATATCTGTATACGTGCAAAATCAAAGTAAGGGAATTTTAAGGAACATGAAAGTTGTGTGTAGTTACACGTTGTATTCCTACTCCAATCGAATTATATTTACCATTATTTATTATTATCTACCCTATGTGCTTATATGAAAATATTTTTATGCCCTGATTGCTATCGATTTGGAAATGGAAACAGGTGTTCTGGGTTTCACGATTCGCAATAAAAATGCAGGCAATTTATCAGTTTTTATTACTTATTTTAATGATGCATTTCTGCCGCGATTTATAACGCTTACATTTTTACTGCTTCGCCCATGATATTGAATTAATTTTATTGTTGGAACACATGCCTGGAACAATTACGTTTTGTCTTACTAAGCCCATTCTTTGGAATCTTGCATTGTTTAAGGGAAGGTCATAAGGGACGTCTAATGACCATCCGTTTTTGCTCCTCTTCTTAATTAAAAATGATCTAGATAAATACATAATGACCATGTGTAACGTGGGGCATATGGGTAGGGAATAAAGGTTGTCTAAATTGGTCGATAATCTGCAAGAGGGTGATGTAAGGAGATAGTTAAATAATCAATCTTTTAATGGATGCTCTTTATGGACAGCCCCTAGCTTATACTCTAATGTTGTGTAATTTGTTTAATGGTTTAATAAATGCGCAAAACATATGCAATTAGGTCGTAATTTGTGTCTTTTCCATGCGATTATAAATTAGGCAAATTTAATGATGAAAAAATTACACCATTTGTAAGCTAATTGTGCAAAAAAAAATTTTAACAGTGAGTTTCCACGTGGCTGGTAAGCATCGAAATTAGATTACGCTATTTGCCATAGTAAATTATTGTATGTTTCGAGAAGAAATTAAAGTTTGCCTTAGCCCCTGTGCCTCTTAATTTGGCTAATTACGAGCAGCTAGGATGGGTGAACAATCGCAACGGAAGACATTTTCAACTGTAACCACATTAAGAAAATAATTATGTTCATGTGGATTATTAAACTAATTAATCATGAGGCTTAATTAACGCAAATAACATGGATTGCATTACTTGTTTTATTCTTGAAAATTAAAAATAAAATTTGTAAGCTCAATTAGCTTTTGATCAAAGTTGATCTTTTTCAAATCTAATTCCACACCTCCTGAAACTCCATTATTACTTTATTAGTCATGTTATTATTTACTCGATATTTCTCGTGAATGTTTTATTTGATTAAATGCGGTAGAAAAATTAATTTCCTTCGTGTATTAAATGCAGTTATTCCCCATGAAACGCCCTGCTATTTTATAGTTTTAATATATTTAAAATCTTAAACGTGGCACCTAACTTGCAATCAGCACAATCGATCTAGAAAAAAAGATTCCATTATTACAAACATTTAAAACTATTGTTTAAAGTACTGTATGAAATAAACAGAAATGACTAGACCGTTACATATATGTAAAACATAATAGATAAAATAAACGTTCAATGCGTATTTATTACTGTGTATGTGCCTATTGTTAATATTCGATTAATTTAATTAATTTTTTAATTACAAGTATATACATGACGTGTAACGTGGATCATTTTTGGGCTAATAAAACTGTCAATATTTTTTTAAAATTACAAATTTAAGAATTTTCTAGATTTGTCACAACAATTTTAAAACTACAGACTAATTTACAGATTTGTATGGATAGTCCGATAATGGCTTTAATGTTTTGTAAAACATACAATGTCCAACGTTTGATGCTTATGTGTTGCAAGAGATGCACCTATTGTTAATAATATTTTTTTTAATAATGTATATATAAATATATAATGCGTATTTATTACTAAACAATGTTAAGTAACAAATTTTACAAATGTTAATCTTATTGTAACATTTTTATAATACCAAGGCTAACGACTTGCAGCTTATATAGTGTATGCCAATTTAAACTAGCACAATAATATATTAATGTGTCAATTATAAGATCTGGGGCCAGAGATTGATTGACAGGGAGTGACTTGTGCTGATTTTTATTTGTGAGTCTATATAACTTAAAGTGTTTTAAGAAAATGAAGTCAGGGAATGATTGAGTGATTGAATCACTTTTTAAGTTCTTTTTAATGCATTTTTGTATTTTTCATATACATTTTACTACCTTGTCTTATTACTTAATCTTTCATTCATTATAATAATTTACTCATTAGAAAAAGCCAGCAGAAATAAAACAAAAACATGGCCATGTTTGCATTAATTGCAACGTTTTGTTAATGCAAACTTAGCCGTGTTTCCGTGTTTTATTTCTTCTGAAGGTTATATAGCCAGCGGGCTATATGATAAGAATAAATTTCAAAAAAATCCAGAAGGCCTTAGCGCGAAGTAGTAGTTTATTTAAAAATTTGGCCGAATTTGGCACATTTATAGAGGTCTCCAAGGGATTTCCAAATGGTTTTCAGAGTGGTCAATGACCACTTCACACAGCAGGCGGTTGATTTTGGATGACTTCCGGTCTGCTATCTTAACTTTACTTTCATCCTCATTTGCGTTCATTGTTGAGAAAGAGAAGACTAGATTTACACCGCCTCTAGTGGATTTTCAGTGGGTGCAAAGTGGGTCCTCTAAGGTTAGCAATTTGCATCGTTTTGCTCCCAAATCAAGTGAACTATGGGGGCGCTATAGCGTGGCCATTAATCCGTGAAATGATTTCCCATGGATCGCGATTTGTTTGGTCGATTATCGTCGATTGAATGCCCAACTGGACAATCTCTTAAACTAATGATGATTACTCAAACGAAGGAAAGGGAGGATTAAAACCCGTGGCCCAAATGCGCATTAATTTCGGGGTTTGTTGGAGCTAACCAAGTCCATGGAGCGAATGATGGACTTCTATTTGAAAATGCAACGAAATTGCACACAAATGAAATGCCACCCTGTGATAAACTAAGCAAATTTGTTCGGGGAGAATTAGGCCATGCGAAATGATGCCTTCTGGGAGGACTCTCAAGATGAATTCTCTTAAGTTCTCTTTAACTGAGAGACCTTTTTAAAAGCTCGATTACGTGTTTCCCTTAAAAGCGTTGATTTTGAGGGAGGATACAATTACTTCTTAATTGGATTTTCATTTGCAGTATCAAAATAACGAGTGAACTAATAAACTGCAGTGATTTGGATTTTTATGTATACATTATCTGAGATTAAAATAAGCGTAATAATATGCCCGCTGTGACTTCCAATTCATTGAGAGTTTTGAAAGGCCAAGTATCGATGAGTGAATTGCAATCACTCCTATTCAAGAACTTGGAAAGCTTTTGAGGCCGACCCAATACTAATGCATATTGTTATATTATAATTGCTAAATTTATTTTGGTGCGTGTAGAATTGGTTGTCCACTAGGTGTGTTATTTTTTAAGATTTGAAAATGTCCCGTTTATTTAAAAAAATAACTTGAGAAATGAAAACTGTTTTGCGACCTCCGAAAGCGGATTTTTCCTCTCAATATACGAAGTTTCATAATGGTTTTTAGTTCAAATTTAAGTTTTTATAAATAACTTAGATGATCGTGGCAAGCATTTATTCTATAAGGAAAAAAGCAAATTTAACCATTATAATAAGTATATAAAGCAAAACATCTAAAAAATAAACCGTAAAAAAGCGATTATTAAAGGTGTCCATGAAAGACGTCCATGAAAAAGTGAACTTTTTGACCCCCACCTCTCCTTTAGTCCAGTTTTGTACGTAATTGCAACGTTAGTTTAACTTTTCTATAAAAAAAAGCAGTCACTTTGACTTAGACCAAAGACTAATTTCCTGTTATCCATATTAATTTCTGGATTTTTCTTTTTTGTTCCTTAAAACATTGTTTAAATAATTTGTTAAGGTTTCTTCTAACAAAGTATTTCAAAAAGGTATGACTATAAATAATACCAAGTAAGGACACGTCATACATTCAGGTCAAATTTAAAAGGATCACAAATAAAGAATCTGTTAACATTTCGTCAAAAACAATATGTATATATTATACATGTATACACTATATTTATAAGCATCCTGCGTCTGAGGGCTAACGTTTTTCATTGACTTTTGGTTAACTTTTTGTTTGCGGTCGTTTACGAACAATTGGTTTTCTGAATGTAACTACAGACATCGTTTTAATTGACGTTTAAACCCTAGTCGTTTTTAAAATATTTTTAATTTATAATGAAAAATGTTGCTCCAAACTATACTTACATGCGGTATTTTGGTTTGATAACTGCCAAAATATGCGCATTACGGTATGAAGAGATATTTTAATTGCCATAAGCAATATTTGTGTGAGCTTTAATGATGATGGTAAAGCCCCATGAAGACGCCTTTAAAACAGCGTTTCTAATTATAAACTAAATATTACCACATGAATGTTAATTAGGACACAGCTCAAAACCGAATCTTAATTTGGATACCGTTTTGCCAATGTGCATTTTCGGGAATAGGCCTAATTAGAAAATCCACTCGGCACCTAAGGGGATTCTTTTTTAACTTTAGCAAACTATCAAATCAATAGTGAAAAAGTAAAATTTCTAGGGCGATGTGTTGCACATTAAACATTTCCGTATAACCAACCATTTTTTCTGTTTTATGACGGTTATGCTTTATGTCGGTCGTTTCCGGTTGGCCGCGTTTTCAGGTCCTCTCTGTTGCATTATCGCTATTAATCGCGTTATTATTATTTTTCTGGCAGAAATAACGAATGTGTGCGTTTTTATTGATTGCTCCAGCAAGCGAGTAATCGATATCATTCGGTTCTGTCCAGAGAGCTTTAATGAAATCGTGGAACCTCCTCAAAATTCAGCCTATACATGAAATTAAGGCATGGTATATGTACCATTGAAGGCTGTTTATGCGATCGTGCATTACTTAAGATAATTTGCGATTTAAATCAACGAACTACTGACTGAGGTTATAGCAGCTTTCAGGCACTGTTGCTGAACGTGATTTTGTAGTATTATATCCAGCTAAGGCAGTGGTCCCCAACCCCCGGGCCGCGGACCGGTACCGGTCCGTGGATCAAATGGTACCAGGCCGCCCAAGGAACATGAAGTTATTCTCATTGATTTAGCGTTCTAGTGAGTTATAATCATTTTTTGATGTAACTGTATTTTATTTGAAGGCATGTTTAAATACAATTAAATTGAAATTATTAAATCAAAACAATCTAAAATATAAATAATCAACGTCCCAGCCTCAGCGGGCCGTGGTAAAATTATCAAACGTTGACCAGTTCGCGGCGATAAAAGGTTGGGGACCACTGTCATAGAGAACTAAAATTTAATAATTTTTCTGCCTAATTAAAGTGAATTTGTCATTTCATAGCTTACTACAGCTAAGACCAGTGACAGCAATGGTGATTCAGCCACTAAAATGAATGAGTAACAAGACAGATCTTGGTGAAAATACAGCTGTGATTATATTTGTGTACTTGTATATTGATTTCAACAAATTATGCAACTCATGCCACTCATGGAGTCTCCACTGCCCAATTCAGCTCTGGTTTTGCCTCTAATACTCACAAATGATGAAACACCTTGTGTATGATGTATCGTTTAAATTAAAATATTACCTATATTAATTATAATTCATACACAAAGGCCTTAAGGGTAAGATGAGCTTTAAAAACGTATAATTAGATGTTAATGAAATAATTGTCGTGAAAATGCCATAATTGGGCTGTGGATTTTGGAGAGATTTTATAACTTTTACCATGTTTTCATTAATTTTATTGTGTGCCTTAAGCGAGGTGCTCTTTAAACTGGCAAATCCCTTAGAAGCCCTGGTTTTCACAGTTAATTAATGGGCACTTGTGGCTCTGCTCCCTCGCTAATGAGCAACATTAATTGATATCGTCATATTTTATCCGAAAATGCTAGTAGTATGTGAACTAAACTGGGATTATTAGCTAAGTATTTTACTTGTATCAATGACCATATATATATATATACAGGGTGTTTCAAAAAGTACTTTACAACTTTGAAAAATCATATTAATTTATTCAGAGAACCTACAGAGGTGATTGTAGTGTCA
>JAQIXS010002090.1:0-24784 GCA_034700785.1 Rossiulus vilnensis
CTTTTGCCTCTTGCCTCATTCCTTTTGCCTCTTGCCTCATGCCTCTTGCCTCTTGCCTCTTTTTTCTTGCCTCTTGCCTCTTTTGTCTTTTGTCTTGCCTCTAGCCTCTTGCCTTTTTCGTCTTTTATTTTTTATCCTTTTTCTTGCCTCTTGCCTCATGCCTTATGCTACATGCCTTATGCTACATGCCTCATGCCTCTTGCCTCTTGCCTATTACCTCTTGCCTCTTGCCTCTTGCCTTTAGCCTCTTGCCTCTTGGGTATGAGCAAAATGTTTTGTAGGGTGAACATGCCTTTTGGGTCAGCCATAAATTAAGATGCGAAAAGGTCCAGAAAGGAAAAATCGTGATGGATTTAGAAAAAAAACCAATCATAAATATTTTCGATAACAAATACGAAATGTGCACTGCACTGTCACATAAGTTTGAAGAAAATTTAACATAACTCTCAACGACGTTTTTTTGTGTTTGTTTATTCGTGGTGGTTTTTTTTTTTTATATAAATTCCGTTCGTACAGTATATAAACTAAGTGTTGGGTGTAAAATGTTAGGCGTGTACAATTGTATAGTCTGTCATAAGATGTTTGATTTAAGGAGGCCAGCGAATCTAATGCGAATGAAGAAGCAGTAAAGATTAGATATGCAAAATTTACGAGTCTGGCCCCAGGTTGCCCCCTCCGCGGTGACGCTGTAAGCTTACCCAATGTTGACGCCTATCTCGGACATCGGACACTGGCCATTGATTTGTGCGACCACACGCCACGCAGCGCCCCATGCGGCCACAATATTGTTACCGGATTCCCTAGCCAGGGGTCGCTTCGACGCCGGATGCACGCTGGGTTTATGCTCGCTACGAGGAGCATCTACTCATTTCGCCTCAGGCTGACCTTTTAAAGGGGATTTAAATGCATCTCGCTGGGACGTTTTATGTACGACTATGAGAAATGTAATTTTTGGCCACGGGGGGGCGCTACCATCTACATACTTAGTTAGATGTTTAACCAGTTAACGCCATTTTCTGGTTGTTTTCTTTCCTCCTAAACCTAATCTTGCCTTATTTTTTATTTTGAAAAATTAACGGGGTTCTTAAAAGTTTAGCATAAATTCTTTTTACGATGACTTTTAAAATGATAAGCATTTCTGAACGCTTCCAGCGCTTATCTTATTAAGTGAAATGTTCTGGAGCGCTGTAGCGAAACCCGAAGGGACCATCCATGCATCGTGGGTCTGTAAATCGTTGGAGGATTACATGTACATGTACATTTAGGCCTCTGGAGATCGAAGAAGGCATTAAGAGAGGGGGTATATAGAACAGAAACAAAAAAAGCTGAATTTACCATTGGGAATTGTTGAACGTGTAAAGATGATTGGTGTTCGACTTGCGTTTAAGACACGATTTTCAAATTACTTTGCCTCATGACCTGTTTTCATCTTACCAATTGTAATAAACGACTCCAGAATAGGTGAAATAAATGCAGAATTGGTTTCGTATACTTTACGTTTCAGCATCGTGTTTCTGGCATTAACCTTTTTCTGACTCGGTGTGCACTGGACGACCTGCAAAGAACAATTCATCAATTAATTAAGGCTTCAAGATGTAGTACACGGGGCTTGCATAATCACAGTAATGATATAATCACTTTTGTTATGCAATCAAAACTTCGAAGTTTTGAATGTTTTATTGATGTACCGTCGAACCTGGACACGTCTGTAACTGTTATGAATAGCTCAGTCTAAGCATTGTTCAACAGAAACCTTTATGGCTTGAAATTATTACGAGTCTTTTGAATGGGATAATTTTTCCCTTGCTTACAATAATGAAAATAATGGAGTGATCGATTTTTATCATTAAAATATTATTTTTTAACTAGAATTAACATTAATGTATGTTTTCATCACCTTAATAAATGTTTTTATGTACTTTGTATATTACTTTTCCGTTTGTATTTATATTTACTGTAGACGTATTTAAAATAAACATTTGTAGGTAAGAATCAATATCATGGGACCTGCTTAATTAGCAAGTTAAATTGCTGGGATATCTCTGTAATTGAGAATCATGGGAGGGTCCCATGAGATACCCAGTTATCCAGGTTTGACTGTACTTTTATAAGCACGCGTGTGTAAACTTGAAAGCAATTTTACATTGGGCTAATCTATGAATTTTAAGCAGTAAACGGTGAAATCTTAAGATGCAAATGCTTTAAGTCGATTTCGTGTACTGATTTTTCCTCAATTTTACAATTTGTTTTAGTGTTTGATAAATGCTGAAATATGCATGTTGATTTTATGCGATGATGTTACATGTATGTATGTGTTTGAATCACGCTCTCGTTTGCCTCTCTTTGTTGTGACACGAAAATTATACGTTTTACAAAATGATAATATTTCCTCGCTGAACTTGTTAGGGGTTCGTCCCTATGGCACCACGTCATCACCTTAGGTGGTAAAGCAGCGCCCCATGTGGTTAACTCGGTTCACTCGTTTTTATCCATGGATAAAAATACCTACGGAGAAGAAAAAACAACAACGTAGGAAATTGTGTCAAGAAAGCCAGCATGAACTCAGGTCATGTGATCAATTCCTATGACAAAACCTATAGGTGATTTTTTAAGATAAATTTATTGCTTTTTGTTATATAAATTTCCTGCATAAACTTCGAGAAAAACTTAACTCTACATTAACCCATGATTATCTAAACAGAGATTAAGTGTTAATAATTCTTATTTAATGCTCGAGCCAATTGGATGCCCAACATGCAAACAAATTACACATTTCTGCTTCAAATACTTATTATAATTGCTAAAAAAAAATTCCATTAAGAATTGGTCGTCAAATAGGAACAGTTATTTCTTATAATTCGAAAATGTAACGTTTATTTGTAAAAAAAAATTTGACAAATTTGAAAAAAAAATGAACGTTGTGCGACCGCTGGAAATTGGTATTTTCAGGTGCTTTTTTAAATTTAATTTTTATATATTATTAAACGAACATTTTCAAATCTTAATAAAAAATAACTCAGACCCTCGTGGACAGCGAATACTGCACGGGAAAAAAATAAGTTAAGCAATTATAACAAGTATTGCAGCATAAAATGTGTATTTTTAGTGTAAAAAAAGCGTTTTATTTTATAGAAGAATTGTACAATTTGCAATAATAATTATTACAGTCGATTATCCTGGCCAATCAGACGAGAACATGAAGCTTGATTTCCTTCTCAGTTTTTTTTTAAAAAAAAATATCTTTACTTAAAGTGGGAGCTCTATTATCCGAGGATCCGTTTTCCGATATTCGGCTTGATCCAGGTGAAGCCACCACGGATAAGCACTTTGATTAACCGAGGTATTGAGCAAACCAGCATAGAAAAAGCATCATAACAAGAAGGCGAAGAGGGTAAAGGTATATTGAGCTGCTTGTAGGCCATAAAAACTGATCAAAAACGAGTTGTTAACAAGCCATTTTCCATTTTTACATATTTCGTATTAAGTTTGTACATGTATTCGAAAACATTTATACTGTACAAAACACAGCTGCACGTAATTTTAACTGCACGTTTGGTTAACCGAGGTATTGCATTATCCGAGATAGTCACGGTCCCGACTACTTTTGATAACCGTGCTTTCACTGTATTTTAAATATATTCAGGTATGCTTTAAAAATTCATAGCTTTATATTTTAACATATTGTGTTATAATACATGGTGGTTCGGGAGAATATAGATTTTAGGAGATGCACATGTGGTATGGGTATTTCGAGTAGAAAAGGGGCTTATAAATACATGTATGTGTCCAATTAGCAATGGGTGCAGATATACTGAGATTCAATGTGCAAGCAAAGCAAGTCTTGTCTACGAGTTCTTCCGGCCTGACGGTGACAATTAAAGAGTAATTTAAATGTGAACATTTCCTGAACGATGGATCGATCGTGGAGGTCGTGTGCAATGGTCACCACGATCCCCCTCACCTTACTCCTGGATGCAAATTTTTAAGTAATTCTTACCGGTAGAAATAGTTTTGCATAAATACCAAATTCTACTTTGGGGGTGGAAATAAAGATATCGACGTCAAATATGCTTAAGTAAGCATGACAAACTGCGAACCATTAACATATTTTGACCTTAAATCGGAGGGTGTATGCCTGTTTCACCTGTCGAACTGCGTAACGTTTGACGGAAGTCTTATTTAAGTTTACATTTATTGCATTTCTGGCTTAACTCTGATGGCGCACCTGCTTCTGGGTAACGATCTGTAGAAAATTCGGCGATATACATGTAAATATAGCCAGGTATCTTTTTTTTAAACAATGATGGTCGAGCGATCGTTGTTTAGCGTGTAGTTTGAAAGTTTTAATTTTCGTTACGAACAAGCTGTTTTTCTCTGAATCAATTACAAATTACAGGTAAACTAACAAATTTGCCGATATGCGATTATATCTAGCCGAGAAATTGCACGGCCTCTTATTCCATAGGATATCCACTAATTCACAGCGATTTAACGAATTGAATTTGTTACAAGAAATCGTCATTAAAGGTACATTAAATGTAACAAGTTTAACGTACTCACGAATAAACGGTATCGCCAGGTAACTTCCCACGGTTTAGGGACTGCATAAATTTAAAAATTCAAATTGGGATAAAATTGTTGCTACATGTATTAGCATGTTCCAACATCTTGGAAATTGTCGTTTTATACAATGAATTCTGGTTTTATTGGTAGCAAATTGAAGGTATTACCAAACATGCAAGTTGTTACATAATGCTGGTGTTTCAAATGAATTAATCTTGCAAATGCAGTAGTACATAGTGAAATTTTAACTTTATCATTAGATTTGCAGTCTAATTGAACTACGTGTATGTGGGTGTGATATGTAACTAGCACTAAATGGAACTTTATGGGAGATGTATGAAACTGCACGTATTATGAATTTGTAGGAACTCGCAAAAATCTGTGTATTGTAGTATTTTTTTCCCTTTACACAATTAACATAACCATTAATGGTGGAACTTATATTTCTAAGTTACACTGGCAATAGGGAACTGATATTGTATGATTCCTTTTTCTGGAAATTTATGGGGCGTGCAAAGAGTATATCTTCGGTTAAATTGGCCAATTCCTTGACGAATATAGAACATTGGGTGTACGTGTGATCATCTTTATTACAATTCAGTTCAATTCAGATTAGTGTGCGTAATCCTTAATTCTATTAAACGCTTAATAAATTGCATGGAAAAAAAATGTTATACTAATGTGGCTTGATGATCTGCATATAGTTCTGATAACGGTAGTTTTGAAATTGCGTGCTCAGCCTGCTGAACGTGTTTTATTCAAAACATCCAAATTGAAACGTGTAAATGAGATTAAGTCATTGTTGATGAGGCTGTTTAACGACTGACTTTAAAATCGTATTATGATTATTATAATACGATTGCGCCCATCGAACGTGATATATGCGTAACACAGTTACACATTTCCGTCTCGCGTTTTAACGTGTTGTACATTCGTCCGTTTGAAAATGTTTACCTTATGAAAATATGCGTAAAAAAAGTGTATCCCATTCTTTACCAATGACTCCCATACAGGTGCATTGCGTTTTTAGGCTCTTTTTGAAAATGCATTTCAACATCAGGCTACTGCTATCACGAATAATAAATAAATGTATACATACATGTACATGTACATGTATATACGTAGTGTACGAACATTTTTATACGATCAGTGCTAAATAAATTTTGTATTTTTATATCGACCACAAATCATCGGTGTCGTGTCATTGGCCATTGCAGGACATGTTTGGGATGCTCGACCAGTGCTTCGGTCAACATTTCGTGATTTTTGGCATAGGTTTTTAATTCGTTTTTATGACACTTAACTGCCTGAACGTGCAATAAGTTAAAAGCTATTTTACAACGGAAGCATTACATAAAGACCTTAAATGGCGACGTTGGATGGGCAATGAGTATATAACAAATGAAATACAGTGAATTTATTGCGGCTCGGCTTGTTTACAAGAGGGTTACATTCCCACAGCCCTCAACAATGGACTCCATGCGGTTAACACCGAGTTATACCTTATATACTATTTAGCCAAATTGCGACCTCGGGCTTTATACTGCATTTTCGTGCGGGTTTATTACCTAATTTTTCAGCAAATCTATGCTAAGAGGCCATCCTTCAACTCAACGAGCGCCTTATTTACGACACAATAAACAAATCTGCATTTTTAATATCGATTTTTCTAACGTTTACAAAAGGCTTATGCGCATTTTGTGTATACGGTACCCTGGCCATATATTAAATTTCAAGCAATTTCTGACCGATTTAGGAGTTGTTGCTTCTTTTTTTTTTTCTTGAAAATTTTATCGTCGATCGTCTCCACATGCGAATCCAGCGTATGTACACCTGCCGACTATAACTTTTTCGTTTTATGAACTATGAAAATATTTTTCTTGCGCGACTCCCTTCGGTCGACTACATAAATTTGGTGGCCATTGTTTCGGGGAGACCCGACCGTAAACCTTGATATATATATATATATATATATATGCATTTATCGGGGAAGACGAAGGGAACATCAATCAGCGCACTCAATTTAAACTCGACTTTGATTACTTCATTGTATTTATAATGCATGGGAAATCGTATTTAGTTTTTTTTTATATTTTATTTCCATATATCCTGTATATATGTACGAAACGTATAATTACGACATCGTATTAAAGAAGAAATCAACTTTTAGGCGCACATTTCTGGGTATGAATGAGACACACTTTGGTAACGATATCATTTCACGCCAACAGTAATATTTCTTATAAGAAAAATAATCGAAAGACTATAGTTGAGTATGTTAAATACAGTTGATATCATGTCTTACTTGCAATACAATTCATATAGAAGAACTACGTGTAAATGTAGCTGACTAAGTGTTTTAACACGAAGCAATCAGTTTGCTTATTTTAAATATTTTTCATATTCATTATGTTCATCGGTTGTTGATTACGTATACATGTATGCATACTGTACATGTAATACATGTATAACGCTATCCTTTAAAATATTAATTTAAATGTTCTTAACCTATCCTAACGTGTATTGTCTTAGGTTTTCTTATACTGTACTTACATTATGTATTTATGAGAGCTACAAACATGTTATAGTCGTGTTTGTGATCATACAATGTAAATTTAAACATTTGCCATTGAAATTATTGAATTAGACAAAAATGTTATTACCGCAGTTATAACTAAGTAAAAGTCTGTTTTTACCCCCTCTACTTGCCCCCCTCCCCTTTCTATGCCATTACAGGATCTGTTCCAAACCATGTAGCACAAATAGTCCAACCGACGTTTCTTAATTTAATTTTTGGCAAAAAGTACCTGCGTTCGAAACGCAAAAAGGACGAAAAACTGATGTGAAGAAGTTAGGAATATACATGTATGCCACCTACATGTACATGTACATATATTTTATATTACATACAGTAACTAAGAGAAATTTGAACGATTGGTTTGTTCAAAATCCCTGAAAAACAACGATCGGGCCTGCCCGTTTTCCGGTGTCAGTTTTGATGATCTACTAGTAGAGAAATATTGTACATGTAGGGCTAATTATATTCCGTCATTAATAATTGAAGGATCGTCCTGAAATTTGGCGAATTTTTGGTGTTTTGTTTCCATACATGTAGGTATGCATGCATTTTTTGATGTAACCACATTTGTCGCGAATGAGAAGTGGCCTAAAATTCTCCACACCATACAAAAGTGGATCATTTTTGTTCTCTCCTATAAGCCTTGGTGATCAGCTACTTCCATAAAACATCATGAACGTCCACCAAACCTGATCATTAATGTTTTTTGGACCATCTGCACGTTTAGAATATAATAAAACCCTGAATGTGAAATTGTTTGAAAACAAATTATAAACCATGCATTTCTGCCTGTTTTTATACAAAATTTACTTGGAAATATTACACTTAATTTCGACAAATTAATCATAATTTAAGGATTTCAGCCCACATTTTATAAATACACAGAATTTCAATAATCACAGATCATAATACAGGAACTTTAAAAAAACATTTGCATGCACAATGTTAATCTTCACACAATACAAATTTAAAATGTACATGCTAACGTTTTCTATCATCCTAGGACATTGCTTCCATTTTTAGGTACCCCTGGCCTTCACCCCCTCTCATAAGTTTCATTTTCTGACCGAATTTGATTTTGTGATGATTGGCGACAAAGTTGCCCACCCCGAATGTACATGTATATGTTTTAATATTGTGTTTATGAGGGGTTTTTTCTTCTTCTGTAAAATGCCTTTTATTAACGGAGATCGCTGCTCTTTAAAACATCGCTCAAAATTTACACTTTATCGTGATTTATTGTTAAAGCATAATATTTGAAATGTAGATGGTACAGTTACACCGTGAACAGCACGCACGATATATCGTTTTGAGGTCGAGGGGTCAAGCAAGCTGAGGGGAAAATCGTGGTAATAACCGAGCATCTTTGAAGATTTTATTGTTATTGCGTGGCGATTCGTAGCGCCTTTTTTATCTCTCTCCTCTCGATCGCATATCATGTCAATTCAAATGCATATACATGTACGTGCATTAGTCGTGGCCATAAATTGTCATTGACGTCTACACGTTTGCTTTTCGTCTCGGTCGTTTTGTCTTCTGGTTTACTTTCTTAGGAAAATCACGACGAATCCCTCGAATGCGTCTCTATTGGCTAATTAGTAGTGCAGCAGGCATTCACGAATTTCGTGCAGCCCTTATACCGATTAAGATACGCCGTTTTATTACAGCTCTCATTTTACTAAAATTTATTTCTCTCTTCTCTCGATATAAAACGTCCATTGTTTCACTAAAATCGTGATCTGGTACGAGGTGTAGCGTCCGAGTGTGCAGCCTTCGAGTCTGGACCTTAAGCCCTTCAGGCTTCGGAGACTCTTGAGGGAGTCCTGTCTTCATAATTGGATTCCCACGGTTTCTGTCCACTCTGAAAAATAGTTGACGATGATAGATGGACCGAGTTATGAAGATTTGGGAAAGAAATTAACGTTTTAAGCGCATTTCCACCCAGGGTGACTCTGGCACTGTCAGAAACGATTTTTTTTCCACGAAAATAAAACAAAAACATCGTGTAATGTCCCCGTGACTCAAATGCCCGTATATTTTGGCCATTAAAAAAAAAGCGAGCATTTCTCAATATTTTTTCTCGGAAATACTCGTATATTTCTCTTCGCCCTCCCCCCCTACCCTACCCTACCCTACCATGTACATGTATATGTAGCCTACGTCCCCTGCTACCAGTGCAATGCCAGAGTTATACTTAAAACGGTAACTACACGACTATTTGTCATGTTTACTGCAGCTTCTGGAAACGGAAAACTTGTAATGCTCGGCCTAATGGTCGGGATGCCAACTTTGAAAAACACCGAAAAACCCTTCGAGAAATTACCGAACTCCAAACATTTATCATGCATTTATTTTAACGTCTTCTAAATTCTTTCGTTAAATAGTTTTCGGCTCCGAGAGGCGTCAAAAATTTCCGTTTTTGGATGCCCAAATCCGTCCTCACCTCAAATGTTTTCGCCACTCGAGATCAAACAACTTGCCTCGGAGCAAACAAAATGTTGGCCCGGTTTGAAAATGTTTTCGGTTGTAGGCCTATTAGTACAGTATCTTATTTTAGAAATTTTTAGACCGCCCATTATAAGGCTTCTATTCCGAAATTAGATAAAAGGTGTGTTTTTTAACTCCACAGTTCCTGGTCGGTAACTGTTTTGAATCAGTTGCAATTTTGTTAAAACCTTTTAAACGAATGTGCGAGGTGAAAGATTTTTGCTCAAATAATGCGAGCGGTCCTAAATAAGTCCTAAATTATTGCTTCGCGAATCACGCATTAGAGTTAGCTCTAAGAGAGGGGCTAACATCTTCTGAAGTCAGGTGTAGGTGTACATGTTGATTGAAGTCTTTGAAATGTTTGAAGTCAGGTCAATCAGTCAATTAGAAAGAATAGCCTTTGATAACTTAATGTCCGGACCTTGTTTTCTATACCGAATTTTGTCTTCAATTAAATTAAACTCAGTACCCTATTGGATCACCTGCCTAATATGATCACCTAAATGCACTGTATGAAAAATGAATGCATTTTGTTCGGCAAGTAAATATCCTATTTAAAATCGGATTAGTTCGTTTTGTGAACAATTTAAAGCACTTTCAAATGCACCTAAAATTCCTCTTGGATTTCATAGAAGAATGGTCTGAAAAAATGCAGTGCCGTTAATTCACACCAATCGTACAGAAAATAAATCGTGTTTCCAATAATTTATGCAAATACATTATCATTGCAACTCTAAAAAGTCTCAGAACATCGCTTTCCCTGTAGAAACTCAAGTGTTAGTGACAGGGGTAAGACATTGCAAATGGTTTACTGTTTTGTTTTAATGCTTTTTCACCTGAGATATTGATTAGGAATTAAATTCAAGTTAAGCACATTAAAACGATCTATTCCCATTTTAAAATTTGATTTGTACCTACTGAACAAAATACATTTTTATTACCTTTATGTATAGGTTTCTTCGCTCGCAACTATATAAAACTGTATTGCCATATCACGAGTATTTAAACGAAAGTAAGGTGATTTTATTTAAGTGATTGCTAACAGTAGCCTATTTGTGACATATACAGAGTATTCACCGACTTGCCTAAATGAAATTATTTGACAGTTATTATCTGCAATGCTATTTGTACAATTGTTCGATAGTTTTGGGAAATAAAATGTCTGCAATAATGTTATAACTTCTCTACGCTGTAGCTATAGGCTTGTAGTAATAACTCTAGATAACTAAAACGTAAATTATATATACGTGCACGTACGTATGATACATTGTTTTGCCATTGTGGGCCATGCATATGCATTCATGCCCATTAATTCTATATTCAAATTGCGTCCTTTCACACACAATTAGACGCTCACAGCGTTGCACGTTTCTTTATTCATATATAATTCTGATAATAAGAGCACACGTGTTATTAATTATTGGTGCCCTTGTGCAAAATTGAAAGTTAATATATTGCATTTTAGATCAGTGGTTAATGAAAATTACATGAAGGTGTTTTATTCGTGGTCAATGATATTGAAAAGGGTTGTCCAAAAATGTTTGAATATATATCGGTGCATTTTGCTTTTACGCATAAAATTGATATCAAAACCCTCCTATTTTAGTGTACGTTTTATAAGAAATAAATCAGTAAACTCATTGAATGCTAGGGATAACACCACTTTCTCCCTGAAATTGACCTTTGTAAAAAAAAGGACACGTATACTAGTATGTAAAAGTCGTGCAGTTGTGTTAAATATATTTATAAATATTTATATGTTACAGCTTACTTTGTGCGATGCTATTTAAAAAAATATATTGCAAAAACGCCCGAAGTTAACAAGTATGTAGTGTAACACACGTAACAAGCAATATGAAATGTTGTGTTTATGCACAATATAGAGCACAATATTAAGTAAAAGGTATCAATTTTACGTAAATGTGATTGTGTGCAGACGTGTATGTTTTTACAGCTATGGTCAATATGACTATACGAGGTTAAAAGCTGCCAAATTTGCAAAACGTTTGAATTCATTGCGCGATAAGATGCAATATAAACGAATTTTCGTTAAAATAAGTTTCACAATTTATCTTTTATAGTTTATGATTTATCAACATTTTTGTTTTGAAGTTAAAAGTAGTGAAGTAGATTTTAAAATAATCGGATCTAATTACGGTAGTTCCTCAAATTCATTCAACTACGAATTTGATTAGCCTAGCTTATGAACACTTTTTGATCTTATTTTACACGTTTCATGTTCACACATTAATCCACTTCATTTACAATATAATGTCATGCATGATGTTGCATGTAACATTACTTCTAACTCGTGTGTCAGATTTCTTAGTAAAAAATATTGGAATTTGAAAGCAGTATTAACAACGCTTGGCTTAATTGTATAATTCACATATTGACCGCTTAAAAATCTACTGGAGAATATTTTGAAACAAACTTTCTAATTAGTTTTTTTTTAACTCAAAGGTTTCGTAATTTGGCTCGAATATATTTTAGGCCCAGCTTTATGGAATTGCTGCTGTCCAGAGGCATCAATCAATATTGTCAGATAGCATTAGTTGATAACACGTACAGACAATCCCGGTGTTGATGAGGGCGTTTTTATTACCCGTATCTGGCGTTAAAAAAATTAAGCAATGATTGCGATTGACTTACCATGCGAGCAGTTGTTGGCGTTAATCATTTTTCATCTAACGACTAAATACCTCTTTGTCGTATTCTTATGCATATTCAAACTTAAGGCTTCGGTCGAAAATACAGATTATTTATGGTTATCTGTAATTATATTCATTTTGAAGGATGGTCGCTACCTTAAAACCTAAATTCTTCGACGTACTTCATCAGTCATTCCACCGACATCATTTTTTTCTCAATGCCATAATTCGTCACACTTTTGCATTCAGGACGCCATCATGCATGGCACCGTGACAAATTTTTTCGCGCTTTTTGCAGCATAATTTTGACGAAAGCCTTTCAGGTCGGTCGTTTAGCACAACATCGCGTTCATATTTGTCGAAATTATTGCGAATTCCTTCTTGCGTATTGAAAAAAAAATGGTACACTGTTTCGGGTGATGAATTCCATGCGATGTCCATCCAGAAACTAATAGGCACTTGATGGATGATGGATATCCGTCGCACCGCCTGTTGATTCGTCATACGTTATCGAACGCCTCATCAACGATGGCAAATTACCACAAAAAAAGTAGATGTTACGCATACGAACATTTGTTTGTCACTAACGCGGCACAGCTGAGCTAAAATGTCGCAAAACACGTTGTTGCATATCGGTTGACTTCTTGCACTTCCACCCATTCTTGTCCGTTCCAGAATTTCGTCCTTCTTCTCGATACTCTCACGTCCACAAGACTTAGATCTTGGTATTTTTTCAACTTCTTAAACACCCCCGCCAAGTTTAATTCAATGTCGTCGGTAATGCCGATATATAAGATAATCCCTTTTGCAGAAATTGCCGTTCTTGCAGACCGTCCTGGTGATGCTCGGTGGACGTTACCAAAAATCCAAAAGTTTCTCAACTTCGGAGGAATGGAGACGATGGCAAATCCTGTCATTGTCGTCGTCAAAGACTGTGTGGATCCAATGAAAATGTTAGTCGCCAACCACTCCGTCCTATCTTTAATGACATTTCCCTCAATCGTGTCGAGATTTGCACAATGTACATAGTTGTTGGCTTTTTTTTTTAAATGTGAAATGTAACACAATTTTTGACGTAATTTCCAGACTGGTTTTACGAATGCCGAAAAATCCTCTCGAACGAGCAGTATATATATATATATACGTTTAGGGAACGATTTTGAAGATGGTATTTTTTTTACATCGGCAATAAATTTGGCTATGTTTTTTTTTTCTTCTTCTTCATCCCATTCTCGTCTATCTATTACCGTAGTAGATTGCTTGACATTGGTGCGTATCTTTTTCGGGGACACGTTCGTTGGCAGATCCGACTTAATTTTGCTATATATCGTGTTTAAATTTACCGGTGGCTTAATAATATTTGAAATTTGGGCGGTTTTTATGTTATTTGCTCGGCACCTGCAAGCGACTCCATTGCATTTGAGCTTGGGTAAAGAAATATAGGGTGCCCCCCCTGACCATATTGCCCCCCCCCCCTATCTATCCTTAAAGGTGTAGTTGTTATCCATTAGCTGGTTTTTACTATCTCTGAACATGACTTTCCCATTAGCGAATGGCGCCTCGAAATGCATGGCGGGGCTCTCAATTGTCCTCCTCCTCGTTGTCCGAACGTCCAGCTGCATCCACCGGTCATTATTCTGCAGGACGTGCCATCGTCGTTGCCCTGCCCTGCCCTGCGTGTCATGCAAAATCGGTCGGTGATTAATTTCCTGGCAAATTGTTGGCAAAATGCAAAAAAAAAATTGACACTGCTTGCCTTTGGAAGGGTTTGTAAGAAAAATTGCCAGTCCCTATCTGTTCTTTTAGCGTTTATCACTTTTTTTAAATTAAAAAAATAATTAAGCTCGCAAATTAATCTGTAAATATGTTGACAAATTACCACCATGCGTCGAGTGTTTAAGGAAAGTTCGTGGTGTTATTGCGTATAACGCTATCAAATTACTAGGGATAATTCCCCTTTCTCCATAATTTTTCGTATTTATTTTGCAAGAAGTGTAACAGCAGCCATAAGTAGGCTTTGGTAATACTAACTGTGAAATCTCACAGCGTCATTACATTAGACTAAATTATAAATGTATTTTTCGCTCGTGGTTTGCTCACATTTTCCGTTGATCTCCCTTTTTTTTAAAAAAAAAAATTAAAAATGCATGTAATTTTTTGAGTTGCTTAGTTCAACTTTATCCTAAATGTATCCACAATATCAAACATTTGAACGAAAAATCTACTTTTGAAACCTGCACGTATACAATGTATTTCACAAGTTTTTCCCACATTTAAAATAAATTCGTTTTTTATTAACTTTGTTATTTGTGATTTTTTTTTACATTTTTTTCCGCTATCAATATTTTCTTCTATGCGGTCATTGACATCTTATCTCCCATTTAGAAAGCGGATGGAGGAATGAAAACTTTCGAATGTCCGGATCAAATAATTATTAAAACGCTGATTTCTAATGCATATCGACGTATGATTGTAAAATATAATTATTAGAACCAATATATATGTTTGAAGGGAAATTTAAACGTTTCGACCAATCAGACCTGAGGAACGCACTTTTTCTTTTCCTTTCATTTTAAAAGTATTTTTCGTTACCGTATGTTACTCCAAATTGATATACAAGAGCAAATTAGTCGTTAAGCTACACTAACAGACGTAGCTTATTATAAGTGTAGGTGGTAATAATTTAGCTTTTGATTGAAGTGTTATTAGAACAAACGTTTTCCCGTTTCATAAATACGATACCGTATGCATATTATTCAATGGCATGAGGTTATTATTTGAATTAACTATTGCCAAAATTAATCGTACTTTAGTTATAGAAGACACGTGCTTCTACGTTTAACGAATTAAGATTCTTTATGTAATAATTGATACCGGTACGTGTAATTTCAAATGATCGCGTGATTTGTTCGCTTTCCGAGTGTCACCAGGGGGCGTAAAAAGGAGTTCTGGGTTTTGCTTCAGGTATGCTAATTATTTTAAGGGAAACACGGAAATGATTGACGTCATAGGCACAAATTTCACTCGCGCAATAATTACGCGTGGCAATAAGTAATGCACATTACTGTCATTACACGACGGTATGCATGGTTACACGTGTCTTTTTGAATCCAGAATTTAAGCGCGAATAGTCGATATAAAAATTCCTGAACACATGTCGTCGTCCATTTTCGTAGTGATTTTTCCCCAGCAATTTTGATGCGTCCATTAGGCTTATTACCGATTGTTAGCCTGTCCATTGTCCACTGCTAAGGGCGTATTACCTGGTTGTATGCGGGACGTAATGGCCTGTAATGACAAAATTTGAACAGAGTCCCCTAGCCCATAAAAAAGCGTGGCTGGTTGGCGATGACCAAAATGCATGGGGGCATCATGGTCAATATTTCAACTACTGTCACGAAACCCACTTCGCAAAATTCAACGTCCAATTAACTGAAAACTATTAATTTCCTATTAAATCTTGAAGAATAAAAAACTGACGCTGTAAATTAAAAGGAAGCTGTATAGAATACTTTTTGGCAGAAAAGGAAACTACATGTACATAATACAAGTGTATTATACCGTAACTACAATATGTAACAGTATGCAATAGTGGAGAACAAAATATAATGGAGGCAATTAAATTCAGTTTTAAAATTGGTTAACAGCTTCTGATGTGTCTTAATTGGGGACATCGATTTTTGGCAAAGATATTTAACAAGGCACAATGGGAATATATGGTATGTGTCCAAGAAACCCGAAGGTCGTTTTTTAGTTGGTTTGTTTGTGTTAAAATACATGAAGAAATCATGAAAAATCTCATCAGAAATCTGGAAAGTAAAATTTAAAATGCATGAATTAATTATTAAATTAAAAAGAAATATTTGATAATGTGTATGAAATTTGGGAGGAAATTTTTCTATGGGAATAATACATGGTGATGTTTGAACATTAGTTTGTGTATGACACTCCATTCAGTGTGGGTCCCTTACGTAGGGACACCTGCATTTCAAAGTCACAAATCAATTGTTTTTTATTCAGTAGCGAGCTCGTTTTATTTTTAAATGCTCCCATTTGCGTTTTTATTCTTTACTATATATATATCCTTTTTTTGGCACTGCATGCTGCTTAATTTTAATTTTTAAACGGTTTTCAAACGTTTGTAACTCAGCTGCCTAACCGTATGCTGCGTGTAACATGCACTTGTGTAAGTTGGCGACTGTTTCAGTATGCAGGTGAAACTGCTCGGAAATGCCAATAAATCAAGATTTCTAAATGGTAATAGGAATAAGATGGACTCGTTAGTTTATCAGCAGATGAGATAGTTATAAAATTTGCCACCTAAATTTCTTTTTTTAACAAACATTATTTCAAAGCGCTGCCCATGCTCGGTTCATGCTACATGTACATATGGTACGTTGAAATTAATCCTTTCTGATAACAACAGCAAGGGACACGACATAAAGGTATTTCAGACCGTAGGGCCTACAACAAGATTATTATTATTGATAATGTAGTAACAATATGGAATCAAAAATGATGTCGCAAATACGCAGAGATGAAATATGAGTTGTATGTGAGTATGAAATGAGTTACACTGTACGAAGGGGTTGGAGCCCATTCAGCCCAAACCTCACAGGGTGCCTCAACGCTGGCCTTTGCTAAGAACCTAATATTTGTTAAAGGGGAAAGGATGAAAATGCTGCATCTTTAACTTTTGTTATTGTAGTAAACTCGTGGTCAATGCGCTTGGTCAAGAGACCAGTGGCACAAAGCGACCATCTAAAGGATTATCACTAAATGGATTTTAAGTTGGAATTCATACTAGTCACACCTAGTAATACGGTTAAAAAATTATATGAGTATATCTAAATGCAATTAAGCCTGGCTTGCTAATACAGTGTATAACAAGTTATAAAGTATTGTGAATAATGTATAACGTACTAAACAATATTTCTGTAATTAGAGTACAGTTAGATGTAATATTTATTTATCTGAACCTTAGCAATACAACAAGTACTTGTATATGTCTAAACATTATTTTATAGAACTGTTATACACATATTGTGCATTAGTTTTTTTCAATAAATTATTTAAAGATTTTGTAGTTTAGGGAGAAATACTTGCAAATATTGAATGCTGTAAGACTTCAGTTATGAAATAATCCAGAATATAGTGAACGCTATATCGGAAGCCCAACTCTGCATAGGTTAAAATTAATCTAGCTGTGATAATAAAACCAAAACTATCCTGAAATAATTTTTACATTAGTGTATTCGTTTTTTGTTCGTCCTTGAGCATCACATTTTGAGAAGGGTGCACCTATACCCATTCCCATACCCTTAAACAAACATGTCAAACAGTGTCATGATTATTAAAACTGCTTGATATACGCAAATATATGTAATAATGCAAGCATGTAACTTCAGAATTTAATTTTTTTCTTCTTTATTTTTGGTAATGAAATTGCCTCGTTGTTAAGTGAAAGAGGTGTGTAGGCCTATTTTGCGCTGAATCTATTCAAAAAGCTGAATAAACACGTGCTTGCGTACCTTTGTGGATGGGTAACATTTGCGATGGATACAAATGACTCTTAATTGAAATTAGATCTGTGCCAAAGCACACTAGCACGTCCAAATGATCCACATGTATTTAATAATGAGAAAGGAGCTAATTATAGGTGTTTTGTACAAGGTGTGTATATGAGGAGGAGAGTGGACATACATTACACAGCATACGTGCATACTTTTGTACGGTAATAAAAAATTTAATCCTAGAACTAAATGGTTTAGTCTCGCATTATGAAGACAGTTTTCATTGACATTTTATCATACAAAAAAAAATGTAATAGAAGAATGTTACCGTTATTCATATAAGATGAGATTTACAGATAGTCGCTTTGTTTTTATCTAGTTTTATCTAGTCTTATGTATTTGGTTCAAATTTGATACCCTAAGAATTAACGCATTTTTTTTTTAAATTCAACTTACATGGTATAGTAATAACTTATCCTATGGTTTCATAGACTCGAGTGGTAAATATAAGCTTAAAAACGCATATTAGATACATCAACACGTAAAGTGGCAATAAATGCATGTTCCAAACATTATTCCATGCGTGGTGATGCTTGCAGTCATACATTTTACACAAACCACTACTTGAATGTGGGCCTTTCATAATTCACAATTAATAACATGTAATACACCTTTGTACAGCCAAATAAATGTAGGCTATATCCAATTATTATGAATTTGATTATAACGAAACCATCCATAGTGATATAGAATTTTAAAACATCTACTCCTGGTTTATGAAATATGAAATATTGATTATTTCCTTGTTTTAAAAATAAATTTTCCGAGGCTATTTGAATTCACAAATATGTTGTTTGAACAAAGTAATTTACCCTTGAATTTAAAAAGAAGGCAAATACTACTTGTATTCATTTGTCTTTTTACTTTTTATTGCATTTTAATTATTAATACCTGTTAGCTTCATTTAAGCTAAGCGAAAAAGTTTTAATACTCATCAATAAGTGTAGTTAATTCGCACATAAACTTGGTACGACTTAATGTATGGTGTAATTCGCAACATTTTGCTCGAATGATAACTAAAACCTTTAACATAAATATGTTAATTTAATATTTTTTATTTAATATTTAATAATAATAATAATATTTAATAAATTTTAATATACGGCGGGAAAAAATCGAAAGTTTCAACGACAATCAATGCTGGTCTGCGTTTTTAAACAATAAAATTAATTTTGCATCAGTGATGTTCATAGATTGCTTATTGGGAGGATGGTGGAGGTAGGAATGATATTTTCGAATTTAATTGTGTACATCCCAGTTTAGTTTAGTTTATTTTTTTCCCCATTTGTTTCTAATATGTGACATTATATGAAAAGGGCCCACATCTTCGATCCGAGTTTTTGAAATATCCACAATTAATGAATTAAATTAAGAGATAAATGAGTGATGGGTTTATTTATGCACCTTATTGTGTTGCGATTAAACTAAAAGTGGGGGGAGGGGGTCATTATTTTGTATAAATTATGCAGGCGGTAATTTATTATTATGTACATGTATAGTAAGAAAAAGGACAAACATGCTTATAGGGACGAATCTGCATAAAAAACTAGCCTGATGCAAAAAAAGTTGATAAAATTAACTAATTATTACAGAGCAATAATAATTTTTTGTTCAAAGTTTTCATCAGTTTCTTTAAATTTTATTATAACAATAACGCCATATCGAAGATAGAGAGCTATTTTAAGAAATTGGCAATGAACTCGACACAACCGGATGACTATTTTTGCGGACCGGAACTGAATTTATAATTGACAGTCAAAGGGTTGAAGGTGTGTTTGGGGGGGGGGGGAGATGGGGAGGTAATGAACAAGTGAGTTCTCACGCACTTTTAGGCGCCATCTTGAAACGTGTCCACGTCTGCTCGTTTTGCATTGGCCCAAATGAAACGTTGGCCGCAGTGATAAATTATTAATTTGTCATCTTTGAACGCTCGATTCACTCGCCATTGGTCGCCCTCACCGTCTATTATCTTACGCTCGCATAATTATACTGCCCTTCCGTCCACCCAATTGCTGGATTATTCGGCGCTGGCCACGCCCCCTACCCGCCCAGCCGAACGCACCTGAGCCCGGACTGTTGTGGGTTTTTTTTTTTTTTTTTTTTTTGGTTTTTTTTTTTGTCCTTTCAAATCTGATTTATGATCGGTCGGCCGGACAACAGGGTGACATCGGTGGCGCCAGCTTAACTGCGGGCTAGGCCGACGACCGACGACCCCTGACATCTCGTTACGACGAAAACCCCGATGGCTCATTAGACCCAAAAAACGAGACATTTCTCAGCGACATTCCTCTGGCTTTTGGTCCGCACGAAAAAACCTCTGGACGGTGGGCAGCGAGGCGACTGGTCCATCGTCTCATTAAGGTTCGTGTGTCTCCCATCCCCCTCCCGCACCTCCACCTCACCCACCTGATGGTCATTCGATGCAAATGAAGTCAGACGTGCTACAATTGTAGAAGTGGACATCGAAACGCCATCGCCGGACACATTTCAGACCACTTTCGTAAGAATCAAACGCGGGTTTCAAAAAGGACAATTGTTCTGGTTTTGGAAATGCAAATCAAACAAACTGTGTCTTCGCCCAAATTAGTGTTTTTTATGTAGACAATCACAACGACTCGAGCAATAATTAAACTGGATTCATGTATTAGTGTTGCCAGGCTTGTATAAATGTCAAGATTACCGCATTTGAGACCACTTCGATGACTACCTGTACCATGTGTTAAGGTAAAAAAAAGAGACAGTTTTCAGCTTGTAAGCACTGGAATACATGAATGATTTGTGAAATATCGAATACCAGTTGATAACCCATGGGTGTGGGAGTATGTATGGTAAAAGGACATTTCCTTTTTTTTCCATTGAAATAATGTCCTCCCTGAGTTCTCCGTCCACCTTAAAAAGTCCTCATTTAAGGGTTAATGGTTACCATGAATAGATTTAGCGTAGTGATGTCGGTGAAGGCCCTAATTCAATTCAATACAGTACCCTACTATATAGGGTTCAATGTATCAATTAATCCTATTTATTCGGCAATGATCACTGCATTAGGGTGCTTGGGCATCTTCGTCATGGCCAAATTGAATTTCTGTTAGCTTAAGACTACTCTTTGGAAGAAATTGCGACGTCTAATGAATATTCGTTCCACCAAATTTTAAATTTCACAGTAAAGTAAGTTTTATAATTATCTATGCCATAAAATAATTTTAAATACGAGCGTTAATGTTTTATTTCGTAATAAAAGTCCACATTTAAATTTTTTATTTTGGAATTACATGTACCTCGTTTTCAATTGATTTCAGAATGGATTATCCTCGTTTTTCATTTTTGCATCTGGTTATCCTTTATTTGTACCGTGTATTAATGTAAAAAAGACAGTTCTTACAGAAGTAAACCACTGGAGGACATGAGTGATTTCTGAAATACCGAATAGGTGATGACCCATGGGGTACGGAAGGATTTATAGTATATAAAAAACTAGGATGCTTTCTATCGAAATGTTATAGGCTACTAAACGAATTTACAAGTCGCGTTACCCAGTCGCACGAATTAATTTGCGTTTCTCACCAGTCTCATAAAAACGCACTTTATTTATACATGTACTAAAATAAGTCCCTTTTTTTCAGATTAAAATTGATGCGATCATTGTAAATTTACACTCGATATGGATTGTGTGTACACGTATGTATCGAGTCATTTGTATTCTAATGCAGTAGTTTTGTTTTCCTCGCAAATGGGAATTTTGTAGAAATTATTTTCCATTTCAACTTACATTTCAATATAACATTAATACGTTTGAGGAATTTGTAATTTCCACAATCGTTCTTTTTTTTTTTTTTTTTTGCTGGTGCCTATATGGTGGATAAATACACAACTTCGCCCTAATGATGGTTTGATGGAAATGAGATATTTGGAAAAAGTATTTTATAGTTACACAATGATCAATCACTCTGTGGCGTCTTTCGTAAACCAAAGCGAATTCGGACGTCATGGAAATTCAACATGTTCAAGGACCGACTCTGCGAAATATATTAATGACAGACAACAAACGTGCCTCCTTATTGATGTACATGTTACAGCTAGGCTATGTTCTTATCTAACGATCTTTTAATGCAAATTTAATATATCGGTGTAAGAAAAGGATTTTAATGATGACCATGTTGTCCCCGTGATACAAGAAATACGTCGTAGGATATTTGCTATTTAATGTCCGTCATTTGGATTCAAGATGCTTTATTTTTCAAAATTTCTTCCGCTAATAATTCCAAAACGTAAAAGAACACAAGCAACTTACCATAGTCGTGCTTTCATGAAAGTGGAAGTTTTTAATAATTCATTGTAGATGTAAAGTAATATCAACCAGTTGATGTTAACTTAATTCATATAGCGTTTAAGTGTTTAAAAACTATAAAGGACAATTTGAAAATAAGATTATTACGCTGTAATAAACAATTTATTAAAATGTGCAAAATGGTATCAGAAATGGTAATTTCGTAACACGTAAACTTGGAAGAGGTTCTGAGGTCTTGAATCTGTTAAAGTTGGGGTCCTTGAAGGTTTGTCGCACTTGACACAAAAGTCACACAAGGTACTTCATTGTATCATTTAATACGTGTGAACATGTTGAGACGTTTGTTTGTCTAAGGGTAAGCAATAAAGTAATCGAAAGTTTAGCCCGCAATATAAATATCAACTCCTTGAAGAGTGCCCAAGAATGGAGGAGGCGGGGGGTTGGTATAGGCCCTAGGGGACCGTTCATATCTTTGTCGTTGTCACCGTGACCGTTAAAGTACCCAGGTAGAACTGCCATGCCAAGCCCATAGGTGCCGGGGGAAGGATGGAGGAGGGGAGGGGGGGGGGAGGCTCCGAAAAGGACATCTTTGGGCGCAGACAAGACAAGACATCCAGACAGACAATCTTGCAGGACGCCTTCAGACGATGGGCTCCAAGATACGAACATGCCTGAGGGTCTACTGACATGCATAAGTCCTAACTAGTTAATTTTAATAGTATTCTGCTCGGAGTGCGAGCGAAATGCCGAGAGCATGTGCTCAAGAACGTCTTCTCTTACTTCCCATTGTATCGAATTCATGTCTGAGTCAATGGAAGTTGAAGCAGAGATAACTGTATAAATTCTGTAGTGGACAATGGTCGATGACGCGTGGCATACGCACTTTTGAAAATACAACATTTTAAGGCAGGATGTTGACTGATTGGTTTACTATAACATGGTAACCAAGACTATTAAGAGTGTACCACACTCTACACTCTTTATTTGAATCAGTATTTTTCTTTTCTTATATTTTTCAAATACATGTACCTATGTTAAGGGCTGAGTATGAAGTGTCCAACTAAAATGCCCACTATTTAAAAATCTTTATTCTCACATTTTTGTTTCAAACACTTATTAAGAATGTTAAATTTATTTTTCACGGAATAGAATTTGTCGCCAATTAAGGTCTGATAGGTTCGAAAATGCCCCATTTAATAACAAAATGAAATAAACTTAGAAAAACATCCAGCTTCCTACCCCCGGAAACTGGGGTTCGGAAGATTTCGCATAACGGATTTTTTTCATCCTTAATTAATTTTTTTTTAAATAAATAAACAGGACATTTCAAAATTATACAAAATCAATCAGAACTATTCTATGCATGTACCAGAAGAAATAAATTTAGCATTGCTATAAAGTATTTGAAGCAAACATTTCACAAACAAGGTACCTGGTAGGCCTACCCTGTATTTGAATTTTAAACATGATTTCACATGTTCAATACCTATATTTATTTATGGCAAGTTTTTGTATGCTGAGAATCGACGTTTAATTATGAATTTAATACGAACGTGGCTGTGACAAAAAAGCGCATATTTTGCATGAACATTTTTCTTCTGCATAGCTTGTTGACATTTCGATTTCATATTTATTGTTCATTTCTAAATAACGCGTCCCTGTCGAATGATGTTGTCATATACCCATGTGAGTGTAATTGCGAAATTGTTAGTTAATTTTGTTGTTATGGTTCCATTTTGATCGAATCATCGAAAACAGGAAATGAATATATGCTTTCGATACAGTTGTTATTTGAGGATTTGTTTTGTTCCAACCTAATTTTATTTTGTTTTGTTTTTTATTTACTTTTATTTTTTTTGCCATGACCCTGTATCTTAACTTCGAGAGTGTTTGAACGGTGGGGAAAATCAGACCTAATATTGGCTTCGAAATGTAGCTTAACAATGTGACAGTGTCCTCGTTTGGTCCATGCCCATTTTTGCTCGAAATTCTTGTCATTCCGCCAAAAATATCCGCCAGCCTCACTTGGCTTTTTTTTTAAAAAAACCTCTCTCCCCCCTTTCGAAAACGGGAAATACCAACATCGGGTCCACAATTCGTTTTTGGGATTTAATTTTAATGTCACCGAGTTTGCTCGCCGATTGTGAACTAGTTGTAAAGTGCCGAGATACAACATTTGACATTATAATTTTCGTTTCAAACAATGTTTTTTTTTCCAGTCTCCTGTCTTTGTGATGCATGTACAATGAACGTGTTACTGTTCAAAGAGAGACAGACCAGTAGTGCTCTGCCATTGTTTTTTTTTTCATTTCTTTTATCGTTGCAAATAATCTGGTTAACACAATTCTATGGGAAAAACAAAGCAAAGCACAATCTTGTTTCGTGATAATAATTCTTTGCAATAAGCCAGTGCGAATGACAGCTATTTTGATTGATAACTTCCTTTAGCAACGTGCACTCTGGTAATTGCGCTTGGGCATGGCCAGCAATTTTTGCGCGGATTCCTTTTGCACATTTTCACGACAAAAATCTGGTCACGAAATTTGCTAAAACCTGTTGGGTTCATTTTCGGGAAGCGGGACCTGCTTTCGGTGACACGTACAAAATGTACAGTGTGAGTGTACCGAATAGTTATGGACCTACGTTT
>JAQIXS010002091.1:0-24779 GCA_034700785.1 Rossiulus vilnensis
TCCGGAACGCCGTTCCGGCTCGTAAAAAAGTACCGGAACGCCGTACCGGCGCGTTCCGGCCCCACTACACCACTGCTTTTTACAATAAATAACAGCAAATATGAAATTCACGGCTTAGCTTTGCAATGCAAGGATTTTCTATCTTATAATCAAGCTGAAAAATTCCCTTACCTAAAGGACGATTCTCTTACTTAAATTCACTATTGAAACCTAAAACTGTCTTTTAAAGTTTATTTTGTAATACATGTAGTAAGAAATAAATCCGCCTCGCCACTGTGCATTATGCACTGGTATTATATAAATCAGCATTTATCTAAACTCAATGACTATAAATATGATAAATATACAAATTGCAACTTCATAGTAGTAATTTGATAAAATACAGTAATTGATAAACATAAACAAAATCTTTAGGGAAAAACTCTCTGTAGGAGAATTGCGCTCATTACAACAATAATTTGATATTTTTATAGTAAAATAAAGATATTCTTTGAAAACATTCTAGACAATTGAATTTAACTAATATAACGTATACATTTTATGCATGCAAGAAAAAATGAGATTATGGAGCATTGATTTTTTGCATGCCATCAAATGTTGGAATGATCTTACAAAGGATAGCCATAAGCTACAAGGAATTAAGTAAATTTTACGCCCCTACCACATGGATTGAGTTCAACTTATATGAATCTTTACAATCTTTACAATTATACAAATCAATCACACATGCCAAATAATCATCAGGGGGTCACATACATGCATACACGAGATCGCATTTTTCAGCCATGCATTCATGACGAATAATGCCTTGCATTCATTGGAAAAGAAATGAACACTCGTGTAGGGGCAAACTCTGGGAAAAATAAATGACAAGCATTTCTTTAAATACTATACCAGATTATGTTTAAAACGAAACAGAGGAAGCAGCCACGTTTTCAGGCAGACATATAAGTGTTAGAGATATGGAAAACAAAGCGGAGTTTTTACCGACAAACTACTCTTATCGAAATGGTTTACGAATGCTTTCGAATGGTTTACACTCAGATTTAAAGTTGAGCCAAAAAATGTATAATAAAAATGATGTAAAATTCAAAAATTTATGCATAAAAATTAAATAAAAGTAGAATATATAAACGTTCGTGCACATGTAGGCCTACAGAAAATCCTTGCAGAATGAATTCTCAATTTCAGTTAACAAAGTTCAATATCTATAAGCATGTGTCATTATTGACATAGCTCCATTTTTCGAAAGATATTGGTCCATGGGCATTATTAAAATCAGATTTATACGGATCTTAACAATACATCGAAGGATCTACACTGTTCCACAGGAATCCCGAATGGTAAGAATTGTACAGACTGCGTTAATGGTTTGCAACCCACCAATGCGTCGTGTATAAGTCTACAAGGAAAAATGGGATGTTTGTCAATGCATCAATCCCAACTACATCGCTCAAAAAGATTGTGACGCTAAAGCTACTCTTTTATCACTTGAATTTGTAGGCTTATTTAAATATTTTTAAACAGTTATTATATACAGTCAATGTACATGTACATGTTTAGTCACTTATATGCTTGTTATTTGTTTTTGTTCAAGATCAACGTTTTTAATACACTTAAGTGCAAAAAATTCGACTCACCAAGGAAAAAAATGTTTTTCTCAGCAACGAAATGTCCGATTTAAAATCGGAAAAATGCGTTTTGTCGGCAATTTATTACTCTTTATAATTCACCAAGTTTGAAAAGGATTTTTGCTAAATTTCTCTGGAAAATAGCCTGCAACTCCAATGCCTTATAAAACTGAAACATTTAATTGCCAATCATATGTGTTTTGAGGACATTTTTCAAAACATTGTACCACAAATCATAATGTTTAGAACATTGTGTTCCCTCCTCTTGCATTTACAACAGCTTGCATTCTGTTGGGCATTGATGAAATAAAGTTATTGATTGTCTCTTAAGGGATGGTGTTCCACACCTCCTCCACTGCAGTCATCAGCTCTCGTATGTTTAAGGCTGGAGAATCTCGGGCTCTAAGCTGTCTCTTGAGCACATCCCACATGTACTCTATTGGGTTTAGGTCAGGGCTGCATGATGGCCATGCCATAACCGGAATACCGACCTCTGCAAGGTACTCCTGAACAATTGCTGCAGTGTGTGGCCTCGCGTTATCATGCATAAAAATAAAGTTGTCCCCAACAAAAATTTCTGCTCCAAATATCCATAAGGACTTTTATGCAAATTAATTGATCTTTAAAGAACATTAACGTGTTTAGAAAACGCATTTTTCCGATTTTAAATCGGAGATTTCGTTGCTGAGAAAAACATTTTTTTCCTGATTCAGTCAAATGAGATTTTAAAATTGCGATAAGACAGCATAAGCGTATAAACATCTTTATTATTAAACTGTGCATATCAATTAGAAAATTTACATCAAATGAAAATAAGAGCATATAGTACTAAGGTCAATTAATTTGTCATTGGTTTACACTTAACAGGAAATTTGATCATATTTTTATTCATAAAAAAGTATTGCATTTATCATTTACCAAAACGACTTTGCAAAGACATGTCCTAACTTATCTTAAAAACCGACTTTAAAAATGCCTTGATCTGCACTTATAATTCCAACATTTTTGCAAGAGAATTCAAGGAAGGTTTAATATCTTTGGTGTAACATGTAGTTAGCGAATTTTGCGTCTGGATGTCCATGTGACATATACTGTCTTATTTTCTACATTAAATTACTACGTTAAAATCTTATATGCACTATCAGATACGAACTTCCGCTATGCAAAACGTATAGGTGATATATTGTCTGTTTGTAAATCGCCATGCATGAAATAAATTGTGTGGGAAAGACCACTCAAGTCGAATTATCTTAAATGATGTCTTACTTGCTCGTATAGCCTATATCTCCAAGCTTTGTGTAAATCGGAGATTATTTTTAAGATAAACTCAAATAATTAGAATCTATCAGCGTGCATTGAGTAATTGACATTATGCGGAATAATCTCAACCTTACCCAGTACCCTCCCATACGCAAGCAAAATAACTTGCGATCAAAAACTTGGAGATAACGCCTAAAGTACGTACGATTCCCACCTTTATGCTCGACCCAAAATCACGCATTTTTTTACTTCAAAGATTTATTTTAATTGCTAAATTTATTTTTCTAAGTGTGAAATATGGCGTCTACTAGGGTCTCAGTTGGTTTTCATTATTTAAAAATGTCCCGTTTATTTATAAAAAAAAATGAAATACAATTGTAAGTTTGAGAAACACCATAACGTAACCACACAAAAAGGGTTTCACACAAAAACATTTTTCTCAAATTTATCAAATTGTAATAAATTTAATGAGTTGTAACTAAATGAATTCAAATTTAGTACGTTATAATTTATGCATTAAAAATTTGATAAATTTCAGAAAACCGTTAGGCAACCCGTAATGCATGGTTGCATTGCTGAGAAGAGCCTTTTATTGCAGTTGCGTAACGGTGTTTATCAAATTTATTAAAATTGTCATTTATTACGTTTTCAATAATTAAATGGGGCATTTTGAAATTATAAAACGTTAAGAAGACCTTAGTAGACAAATTCCACACTGGGGAAAATAAAAAACAATTATAAGTACATGTATTTGAAGCAAATATGCGTTTCTTTTCATGATGGGCATTTTCTAGGCTCAACCAAAACTCATCTCTTCATCTGCAATCTCGCAAAGCGGAAGTTCGTACAGAATCTTTTTGGAAGGGAGTGTAACCCCGTAAACCCCGCACGTAGAGCGCTTGTCCCTCACCATCGCCCGTTCCTAACCCGCACCGTGTCTTCTTCCTTTGAAGCAGAGATTTTCCAGCATACAAAGAAAAGAACCCGCACGACATGGCCGACGTCCTCCTGTCCCTAAAGCACGCCGTAGTGCACCCGGGCCAAGTACCCTCCCTCTCACCCGCCGCCAACTTTGGCCTTTACAGCAGCCAGCAGGCGACGCAGGGCCCCGCGCAGGTCTCGCCCACCTCGGTCTCCTTCTCGGTGCACCCGCATCAGGCTCAAGTAGTGAGCCCGAGCTACGCGCAGTACGGCCACCAGTACGCAGAGCCTGCCCCGGCCTCCACCCCGGGCGTGCAGCAGAACCCGGCCAACATGTTCCCCAGCATGAGCGTCAACGTGTCCATGAACATGACCATGGGAATGCCCGGGGTGGGACCAGCTTGTGGGGTCATGGAGCAAATGGGCTCCCCCCAGCAGCCCATGGGTTGGGGCACGGGCCAAGCCCCCATGGGAGGACAGCACTCCCAGGGCCAGAACCTAATGGGCCCCTTGCAGATGTCCTACGCCACCAACCCGGGAACGCATCCCAGCTACGGCGCTGGATACTCGTTCACAGCCGAGATCAGACCTAACCCGTGCGCAGAACAGTACTTCGACAAGGATTTCGGCTTCAAGAACATCAGCCCAGTCACCCCCTTCAAGCCCGTGAAGGCCGCCGGTGGCTACGGCTTCGCCCCCGCCGCCAAGAAGCGACCCTCGCGGACCCCTGGCTTCGGCTTCACCGACGTCAATGGTGGAGCGCTAGCAGACGCTGGCTCCAAGGTGAACCTGTGCCGCATCTGCGGAAAGACGTACGCCAGGCCCAGCACCCTTAAGACCCACATGAGGACCCACTCCGGGGAGAAGCCGTACAAGTGCGCCACCTGTAACAAGTCCTTCTCACAGGTGAGAATGGGGTTTCGGACGGTTTTTTCAATTCAATTCAACTCAGTACCCTACTGTCAGCAAATTGTTGCATTGCTCTTTCTCCTCACATACACAAACACGACGTGATGGCGACCCCTGGTAGTTACAAGATTTCGCATTCATACAGAAATCCACCCCAAACACAAATGCATCCTTCCACATGGCTAGAAGGCCACCAATAACACTTGTGACAAGTCCTTCTCACAAGTTAGCATGTGCCTCGGCCGCTGTAATCAATTCAATTCAACTCGATGCATATGATGATGAGAAGGAGGGAAAGAGGCATGGCACAATGAAATAACTTACAAAATGATTAAGAACATGATTTGACCTTTTTAAATAATTATCTCTTACAATTTTTCTTTTTGGTTTTATTTATTTTGATGTATAATATTACATTTTTAGGCTACAATATATGTGCTCACTTGTGTGCATCACTGAAATGCTTTCAAGAACTCTGGTTTGCAGTATCATACAAGTTTATTAATATAAAAACATCATGTAAAATGATTATTAGAATAACGTTGGATTCTGTCAACCAAAATAAAATGTCCGAAATCCAAAATAGATTGCATCAAGTTAAAAAAAAACCCGTTATGCAACCTTCAGAGTGGAAAAACCTAATCTCCGGAGGTTGCATAACGAATTTTCAGATTTATTGAATTTTTTTTAGAAATAAATGAGGCAATTTCAAATTATATAAACATGACTCAGACCCCACTGGGCGAGAATCTCTACATGGAAAAAGATAAATTCAATAATTACAAGTATTTGAAGCAAAAATTTGTCATTTATTGCATGGAGGGCATCCTTTTAGATGAGTCTTAAAATAGCTGTGCATGCGTGCTACAGTACGCAATACTTTTAATAAAACGTTGAAATTTAGGTAGACTCAATACAGGAACTCCAACCATCATCATGGCAATAGTTAAAAACATTCGTGCTTTCGTAATACAAACGCCATAAAGCACAACTTCTCCCGTTCCGTGAAACGCAATTTCAACGATTGATTGGAGAACAGAAGTACCGGTAATACAAATTTCGCGAGGGTTTGAGCAACCCACTGCAGTTTTCGAGAAAAAAAATACCCGCTCTAATATTTAGATTAATGCAACAACTCACATTCAAGTCTGTGGGTGGACCTTCTTGGAAGGAAGCGGTTGAAAATTTTCTGTTCGCAATCTTCGTATGTACATGTCTATCGGTTAAATGGCATGAACTGTATTCTAAGAACACACCCCGGATTCAAAGAACTTTAAAAAAATTCCATTCATGCTCACGCAACTACCGCAATTGTTCCACTTCAAAATTATGAAATCATACTATGCATACGGAAACCTCAAATACTTTCCTTTTTATCAATTTTCATGACAACGTATAGCGTACTCAAAATTACTTCTGAATGAAGTTAATTTGTCTAAATGTCCAAATATCCTCCATGATATTCCAAGACATTCGTGAGAATTTCTCATGACCATTGAACACTTTTCACTAAAATTCCTTCAACATGTCTAACAAGTTTGTTTTAATAAACAGTACCGACCATCGCACATAGAAAAAATCGAAAATACTGCAAAAGCTATTTGGAAATCCGTTCCTTGCTTCGATATTATACCATTAAAATACATTCGGGAAACTACATAACGCAAATACAGTATGTATGGTAGAATATTTAAAGTTTATTATTTAAATTAAACTATATTTGAAGTTTTTAAGCTCATAAATGGTGAACAAGGTTGATCAGAAATTGATTCCAATACAATATTTGATCAAAGAAGCTCAGTTTTCGTCAACCGTATTTCTTATGTAGATTGCGCATATATTCTAAATCATGAAGAATTACGCTTGAAAACTGTATTTGTTCCATTGCAGTTTATGCATGAGAACATAATTCTAATATATTTAAAATACCTAACAAAGCATTTGCCTTAAACCTTTGCTTACAAGAAATCGTATGTATTATTGACAACATTAGTTTACTTAATATTTTAATACATTTGAAAGCATTTCGAAAGCAATAAACTATTTATCATCGATGTTTTATTTGCAATAATCACCGAGACTCTTAATATTTACAGGCTGCTAACCTCACTGCTCATATCAGAACTCATAGGTAATCATCAGCTTCGCAATAATCTTGACATGTATTAGAAGGATTTCGTGTTCATTTTAAGATTTCTCATTTGAGCAGTGGTGAGAAGCCCTTCCGGTGCCCAATTTGCGATCGTCGTTTCTCCCAATCATCCTCAGTGACGACACACATGAGGACTCATTCTGGCGAGAGGCCATACCGGTGTAGGATGTGCAAAAAAGCTTTTTCTGACTCGTCCACATTAACGAAACATTTGAGAATACACAGGTTGGTGGAGCTTAGAAATTGTCCTGTTGGAATTTGGGAGTGTGTAGGAAAATATTGAATTCTTAGAAACAAGCCTTTAGAGATTTCGAAAATTTCATAAAAAGATGCAAGCTAGGGCCTGAACATGCTGAATTTTAGGGAGAACAACGACGAATCCATGCCTGATGCATGTACAGCATTTGCTCGCGTATAAGCCGCACCTTTTCCCCAACATTTTAAGATCTGATGAAGGGGTGCAGCTTATACGTGTACCTTTCATAAATGTCAATTAATGACATCGCCTTTCTACTTATCATAAAAGTAAAGGGTTGCTGGTAGTTTCAAAATGATTTACAGGTAATTTTAGTCTGCTTCAAAAAAACAAATTAACTCTCAAAAATAAACTAAGTAAAAAGTAAGATATGCGATAAAAGATTGATGTAGTATAGATAGGCTATATGAACAATTATTATTACATTGAGGAAATTTGCAAGTTAATTATTTACTCTTGTTTCAAGCGATTCATTTTAATGAATTCATTTTTTTTTCCAGTGGAGAGAAGCCATACCAGTGCAAATTGTGCTTACTTCGATTTTCTCAATCTGGAAATTTGAACAGGCACATGAGAGTGCATACGAACCCAATTTAGGAATGCTACAGCTAAAGACTTGTACTTGGTTTGCAATTGCGATTGTTTTTAAACTGCATGTGAAATACTTCCGTTGTACATAACTACTATGCCTGGTTACGATAAATAATTTATTCATTTCTATAAAAGAGTTAAATTCTTTAAGCTCTGTCTGCAGCTGCTCCTTTGGAACACTTTCCATTTTAGGCAACGACATCAAAATCAATTTTGTGAAATTCATTTTGCAGTTTGAAGTCGAGTTAATACCGTCATGAGTGTACTATACTATGCTTGGTTTGATCAGATTTCCGGTATAGGGCGAAGTCGACCAATCCGCAGTGGGGAGACCTCAGGTCGACAGTTTTGCCTTATTCACAGGCTTCATATTTTCAACATCGGTATACATATACCCCATGCTAAGTTTAAGTGAATTAGTCCAGATTGGGAGAGTTCCTGGTAATCTCGTTCTTCAAGCTCACTTGAAAAATGTAATTCTGGAAATTGTTTTCGAAACTATAAAAGAACCCTATAGAAGCGAGTTCATTAAGTACTTTTCGTTGTTTTTAATTTATTAATAACTATCAGTTCGGAAGTAGTTGTGATACTACAATTTTGAATCAATGAGGATTTTCTTCACTGTTTTAAATATCACGGAAAGCCTTAAAAATGTATCATGTAATAAACACTAGCGCCATATAAAGCTAAACGTTGTTAAAGACTTAACATTAATAAACCTCGCGTTTATTCCATTTTTTTTTTTTTCACCGAAAGCCAATTCCAAACCAAATCAAAACAAACTATGCACGAATTTGACTTACTAGCTAGATGATTGCCAATCTTCGGATATTAATTTTAATACAACTTGAGATAAATCAATTTTGGAAACGAGTCGCGATTCAACAGGGAAAATCTCATCGATTAGCAGCGAACGCGATCGAAAACTGCTTAATAAGTACTCCAATAACTGATAAATTGCGTTCTTTACAAAGGATATCTTATCGGATTTTATCGCTATACCGAATGGGAAATCCCGATTAGCAGTCGCTCTTTTTGGGCATCTTTTCAGTTGCCAAAAACACCATTGGGTACACGAAATAATTCAGAACAGAGAGGCGGAAATCTTCAAGAAAAATATCATTGGACCAACCTGTATTTATAAAAAGTGTTAAACGGTTTTAGACTTTGCTTGTTAGCGAAGTTGGCTAATTAATAAAGAACATATCCATGCGATGAAGGATCGAGTGACATCATCAGATTAATGGCGCGGAACTTCCTTGATAAAGTTGGTTAGACATCAAATTTATGTCATTTTGAAGGGCGGTAAATAGCAAAGGGTGCCGAAAAGCTATTCGTGGATATCGAAAGCGAAATAATTAAAGCTAACAAGTGAATGGAAAATTTTCGCTGGTGGAAATCCCAGGACTCGGAACAAAGACAAACATCCTGCCAAAAACATTTGCAAATTGAAAGTGCGTGAGTTTCCTCGACAAAGCGCAAATTGGCGTCTGAAGAGAATTAAAAACCAATCGAGTCTTGGCGGATTTGCATCACTCAAATTCCACCGTATTGTTTTGACTTGTTCATTTCCACCTCCAACTGGATAGGCAGATTCCCGCAAAACGCCACAATCTAAACATTTTTTAAACTTGTGCAAATGAGAACGTGTATGGCGCAGTTTGTTATGCCTATGTTAAAAAAATCGCTAAATTTAATTGAATTTGGAAAGGAAAATTTGATAAAAGAGCGATTTAGCGATGTTTTATTTTTAAAACATTTAACGCGATAAGAAATAGTTGAAGCATGAATTGTGTTTCAAGTTGGGGTTAGTTCTAATCAAATATAAAGTTTTATTGTGTTCCCCATAGCAGGTGCCCTATGTATGGAGATTCCTAATAAATTATTTTAGAAAGATTAAAAACTACACTATTCATGCTTGTTATCTTCACTTCTTATTTTCTTGTTAAACAAATACGATTTGGTGTCTAATCATAAAGATGTTGTTGTTGTTAGTTGAGAATACACTTGTTGTTGTTGTTAGTTGAGAATACACTAAGTGTATTCTCAACTACGTTCCCATTAGTACTCAGCTTCAAGGGCTTGATTGCGTTCAATAATGACATCATTGGGTTTTTCTTCACTGTATTTACTTAATGAAGGATTGCGATTTCCTTTAGTTCAAAATAGGACAGCAAACAACCGCATCGGTTCTAATCAGAAAATGATTGCATGGCGTTTTTCTTTACACGATGTCATAAATGGCAAATTCAAGAGGAAACATTCTGCAATGCATATCTACAGACATACTTATTTGGCACGATTTTTAAAACTTATTTCATCGTTTTCCCGAACGTTTTCTTGAAATTTCTAAAAGGTTTCTTGGTTATCATCTTCCGTTCCGACGATGTCGTATCTTTCAAAGCAGAATTTCACGGGGAAATTTAAAGGGCATCCTTATCAACCATGTATACCAAATGCATGTGTACAAAACATTATCTTTCAAAGCAAGCCGCCACGTGCTGTCCTAGAGGTGACATTATGAAGTGAAATTGTGGATGCCATGTAAACTTTTATACAAATACCTGCATATTTCTAATGCTTTCTTGGTAACAAATAGATTCACTTGAAGCACTGAATATTATACATATATATAAATGCTTTTCGTACCCTCGTAGGTACATACCAAACTCGTCTACATACGATTGCCGCTTCATAAAAAACATCAATTCTTCACAATAAAATAACCAGGCATATTTTAATTCTGTACCAAATACAGTCAACAAAAATTATCATATGGTTGAGGGGATGGGGATCAGAGTTGAAATCCTAATATCGTAATACGGAAAAATTAAATGGCAAACTGCATGATATCATTTCAAATATCTGCAACAAAAATACATGAACTTGAAAAACGGTGCCAACCATTGGAGTTATCAATATTTCCACAGAATTTTCTCGCGACTTTAAAAAGCGCTCTGGCTACTTCCAACTTTCAAATAAGTTTCAAGGATCAGCGAAATTCCGATTACAAAACTAGTACTTCCTGACAGCAGTTTCCTGAAAACTGGGGCCATTTAGATGATCATGAAATTCAGAGACTTCCGAAGACCGTTTCTCTGGGACTGGGTCAACAATTTCCGCTAAACTGCGAATTAATGTCGATTAAAGTTTCCACGAAGCGCAGGAGCGAACGAATCGTTCACTGATTAGGCACCGACTGCGTTTTTGGGAACTTTCCAGATGCAGCGAAAAAGAGAAATCCCGATCGAGTGACGTCAAACTGGCGCACCAATGGCCCGGCCCGTGGCGTCGTGACTCACGCCGAAGAAAAGTAAAATGTCATCGGCTCTTTCGAAAGAATAAGTAGGCCTACGCCGAGGCAAAGGCAACGTAGAATGAACGAAGCTGCTGGCGAGCGAAGAGGAGCCTCAACGCCTCCTGCCAGACGCCACTGCACGTCAGTTTCGGATTATACGCGAACGTCGCAGATGCACGTCAAGGAAAATATGCCGAGCGAGAGCGCGGAGGCCGCGGAGTCGGACTCGAATTTTCTGCGAGCCGAAATGTGGAGTTGGAGCACGCAGGTAGGAACAAAAATACCGACTTTTTCGGGATTTTTTAATTGGGGTTGAGATCAGAACTTCGAAAAATTGGGGCCAAAAATGGGATTTAATCGGAAGTCGGTCCGCGTATTTCATGATTTCGCCAGAATTCATATATTGTCATTGCACAAAATTAAGTTATATCTGCTAGACCGGCCTACTCTTAAGTCCCACGATCAATTGAAAAATCAATAGCAGCTGCTGAACCGGATACGCCAGCATTGGAATAAACACAAGCCACACGTGCGTCAACACGTGCGTTGGCTGCGATGCTTGATGCATGCTGGAATATGACCCTGAATGTCGTCACGACGTTTGACTGCTTGAAAACTGACACTCGTTTTCCTGACGTAGATCGTACGGTATTTATTGTCACATGAAAATGAATGTGCTCGGAGTCAGCCTCAATCAGGAAGATGTTGTCACGTTTCTTTTTTCTTTCAAATGTGCACTTCCGCTGGAAAAAAATTATTTCAGTATACCTTCACGATCATTAGTTATGTCATTAGCAGAAAGTAATGGCATGATTAAAGATCGTGTAAACGGTCCGCTATTGAGCTTCTTTTTACACAGGGAAGGAACTTACAGGAAATGTCCTTAGCATAATACAGTGTATGTAACTGATGCAAAAATGTCCGATTTGTGCATGGTGGAATTTCAGGTTAGCACGTTTTACTCCGTCTTATTTTGGTCATAACCACTGAAATTGACTCAAATCACTCATTCAATGCATTCATTGTCCTTGATACACCGTAATAAAGTCGTTAAGTCCAAACCTAAGAAGCCCGACCCAAGAATACACAACTGTACTTATCATAATTGCTAAGGTCCTTCACTAGGGTTTAAGTCAATTTTTTTTGTATAATTTGAAAATGCCTTGTTTGTTTGTAAATAAAATAATGAACTATAAAAACGTTATGCGAAGATCCGACCCCCTTTATCTTTCGAAATATTGTGAAGTTGGTGCCTGGCTAATGGCGCGAGGTTATGATTATTTCACAATATGTAAATTGTGGTATGTTGAGTGCCGAGTTGTTTCATTTTTTTATAGATAAATAGACGAGGCATATACGAAAAAATTAGCAACTAGCGCGCATTTTTTTGAGTCTGACCCAATAGAAGCTGAAGCAACCAACCATGGTGTAACTGCCTCCGCCTCGGGGCTGCTTTGCAAAACCGTTCTCAGAAGTCCTTGGTAGTTCTGCCTATTTCCAATGGCTTTCCAATAGAGGAATGGCCTATCAAATAGCACCTGTACAGATTGCATTGCTGTGTAACGAGCGCTGTTCCTGCGTTTGCAAATAACCGAGATACTAATGTACGTTGTCAGCCTCCTGATTGGTGGCACACAGGAAGAACGAACTTGGCACGCATCGGCAAATGTGAAAGGGTTACTATTTCAGAACTACATGTTTTATCTTCCTCGTGCAAATACCTTCCCGCCTATCCTGGGGCTGGGGATTCCCATAAGTTCTGAGAAATGACAGCGTGATTTTCCTCTTAAAATTTAAAAGAAAATGTAATTCGGTCAAGTGGGAGGGCATTAGACACGGGTCTCCGGGCAGCTTATGACACATTCTAACGAGATTTTTTGTATTTTGATTGAAGGTTAGTAATCCAGGATGTTACAAAATTAAAGTTGGACTGCCGGTACTGAAAATGTGCAAGTCTCCTCCAATTTTTTTTTCATAAATTGACATTTTGATGGATTCTCTTATTTAGTTTTAATATTATATACTGAACATATTTGTCATCAGATTTCTGTGTTAATTAGTTTTCTATTCTTGCTTTTATTAAAAACAAAGGTTTTTTTTGGTCATAAAAGTGATTTGATTTTTCACAAACCCAGGTTCATTTTGAAAACAGGTCATCAAGGAAAAATACGTTTTCTATGCATACTGCAAGACCAAAAATGGCTATGTATAAGTATTTCTATATCAGGTGTAATCTCCCTTTTTAAGGTAAAAAAATTCTTATATTTTTTTGCAATTAATTACTGGAGCTGACTGCTTTTAAAAATTACCGATTCAGTTGAATAATTGAATCTGCCTATATACAGTATGTATTGAATGTCAATCATTAACTTAATGTGTTGTTTAATAAATCTATGCAATACAATTTTAACGACAAATGTCTAATCTTTCTGCATCATCCATCTGTTATTCAAATACATTTGCAGTTAAGTGTTATTTTACATTTCTTGAGGTCTAAATGGACACGCTGTACATTCAGTCGGTAAATTCCTTGGGATTACATATATGCATGTATATATTATTAAATAAAAAAACTTGTGTACCTGTTTCAATAATCACAAATCTCACTCAAATGACAAGATCACTAAGATTATTGAAATTGGACGGTTACTTTAGCAATCCTCAAGAATGTGTTCTCGCTTTTATTCTCTGCTCTGCAGAATCTCATAATTATAGGCCACTGTCAGTCAACAACAAACATTTTGCCACACAATGTTAACCACAAATTCCTTATGCTTCCCTCGAAATTAACATCACAAAAATAATTGTTAGCAAACAAGATAAACACCAACGTTAAATGAGATTCCAAGAACCTTGGCGCTAATTACACGGAAACAGTGCTATATGTAGCCTAGTTCGTCTTTCGAAATTTCATGGGATGCAAAATAAAACCTCAATCTTCCTAAACGCAAAATACGCATTAAAAAAGGGTGCTGTATTTGCATAAGTCCGGTTAGTTCTCACGACTAAAAGCCGTAGATTCTAATACCCCGGGCACACCATACGCGTGGATCTCTTTTCGGAACGCAAACGAGTTGTAAACATCAGATGTTCCCTGTGTCAGGACATGCGGAACTCGTTTCGAACTCCTGCTCAGAACGCTGCTTTTGCCGGAGTTCTAGAAACTGCTCAGCAGTGGAACTCGTTTCAAAGACATCATGCAGTGTTGCCAATCAACATTTGCATCCCATTCTCCCCATTTAACAAGGAACGTGTTAAGTAGCAGTGCTGCCATTCGGGATTTGCGAAAGTTGGAGGAAATATCTTTCTCCACTACGCTGTGCAAATCTATCACCTTTTTGTGTATATGATTCGATATTATTATCCCTTTTTCTGTTGTAGCAGCTGAGCTAACATGAATTGCAACACGTACACCAAAAGTCGTTTGCGTGAACACCCGGTATAAATATGCCCTCTCCCAGTTTATGTAGATCACTGATGGACTTATAAAAATTAAAAACTGTAGGCCAAGATTAGGATGCCATAGCTACATTACAAAAGTATTTCATCAGCTGACCCCTACACCCCCAATCCAATGCAATGAAAATTGGCTGTCGAAGGAATAAACAATTTTGCGTAACAGGTGGCGAGATTAGTCTGAAAGGGGTTGGACAATCAAAAGTGCGTAGTATTATAATCTTTTATCTCATTTTCCGGATGCTCTTCACGCCTCGTATATTACTGCATTTTCGTCAAGTTGGAAAAAACAAATCTCACGATGGCGCTGGAATTATTCACGGAATATCTAGAAGCTTTCTTTGGCGAGGTAGGGAAATTAACATCCGTTACCCTTTCATGTCTCGCTCTTCGCTCTGTTTGGGTTTTCATTAAAGATTGTGCTGTATCAGCAACAGTTTAAATTGAAATGAAGAGTGAGCGATGTGCTTCGGTCTTTATTTTGCTGAAATCACGAAAAATAATTGAGACGAGCTACAGTATGTGTTACTGTGTTAGAAGTCTACGCTGTGATCGTTTTTATGATACGTAAGAGTAGGAGTTAATAAAGCGATTAAATGTTTGTACACTGCATGCATATGGTTGTATGACCTCGACGCGACCTTCGATTTGGAGGTCGCTGCGTTATGAAACTGGATAGTTATTAATCAAAGATGGAACACGTTCTTATAATACTTTGAGTATAGTCACGTATATAGTATGCTTGCCCATGCTGCTCATTAGCCCAAGTTACTCAAAAAGTGAGCCTTATGCAATAGAAATGTATTTAAGATTGAGAAAATATTTCATTTCAAGATACATTTCAATGCATTTAGTAATGTATGTTTATATATGTGTTATATACATGCGCGTTAACACTCAAACATATTTTGGTGCACAATTTAGAAGTGAACAATTTAGGTGAAAGAATGTTGTTTAGATGTTCATGTACAGGATCCATGCAAAAGATCGATGCTGGCTTTAAAGTGTTATTTTTTTCTCTATATTTCCTATATATCGCTATATTTTGACAAGATCCTTGAAATAAAATCAATTTTTTACCAAAAACCAACCATATTATACATTATTAAAGAAAAAAACTCATTGGACAAAGAGCAAATAAAAAAGTGAAACCAACTATTCATGCAATTAAAAATAAATGATTAATAAAATGACATGATGGGATTCCGAATTGGACAATCCAACCCCCCTGCTCCGTTTGGGTATCACAAGTAGCACCAATGGTAAGGTGATCTTCTTAAACCCGAGCAAAAATAAGAAGCTGCTTGCAGTGCATTTTCCAGGCAATCTTTGAGATCTTTCTGGGTTGCAGCAACGCTGATATTTCTTGCGTTTCGTAATCAAAACTCGCTGCAGCTAATATTTACCGTAAACAAAGCATCGTGAATAGGAGTACTGTCGTCTAATCTTATCAGGCGCATGTTAACAGCTGAATGAAACTTGTCACATTTAAGCCATCAGGAAATTCATTACGCAGCTGGGCTTGCAATTGGCTGATCACAACGAGGAAGAGAAGCGAACTCGAGAAGGGTCGTCAACATGCATTTCTCGGAAAATCGTCGGAAAATTTCACGAAATGCAGGCTGTTTTGAGGGAAATATACCATATTGTTCGCGCTGATATGCCGGATCTCTCGATAAAAGGGGAAACAATGTCATTAACGAATCGAACATCATCGACACATCGTTGGAATGCAAAGGAAATTGCGATTGTTCTGCAGTTTCCAACCGACACAATTTATGCCAATTCGTAGCACATGTGACACACGTCAGCTATTGTTATTGCGCAAGGCAAAACGTCTAAGAATAACGAAAAAAATAGAAAATGCGAACTCGTGTTGCCCAGGAGTTTTTGCACATCAGCTGATAATGACACGTAAATAGATTTTTAAATATGAAATTAATGACGGATGAGTGACGTCTTTTTACTGATAAGGTATTAGTGTAAACCTCTGACGTCCTTGATGGCCGGCACCTCTATATTAAAAAAATTAACTGCGATTATCACTTAAAGCCAGGAGAATATTAATCCTGAAAATCCATGCAAAAAATTTAACAAGATCTAGTTTCTTAAGTTTAGTTGCAATGTGGAATAGCAATTGATCGGTCAAGCTTACCATGCAATGATGTTTTGCATATTACATACATACACGTAATTTGTTACATGTACTTAGTGCTGTTATGAAAGAAATTTAGCATTAGGAAACTTCGTCAGAGTCCGCGGACCACACCACTTAATATTCACTTGCAAAATAGTTCAGATATTCTTATAACGGTAATTGGTTGGGAATTTAACGTTGGCTTGTTTCTGCAACACGAGAACAGCGACGGCAAAAAGATTTCCTATCATTTGTTTTCGATTGAACCTCCCACCGACCTCGACCAGGAACCGAGCCCTCAACCAAGGGTGGATTACCCACATTGAAATCAAATACCTTGGTATGCATTTTGAAATATATTTGACGTCCGTGTAACGCTTTGAAACATTACGTGTAATACACTTTGCTTTAATGCTAACAATATATATACTTTTACATTCCATACAATATATTTGAATAGAAATGTATATTTTGCTACATCACTATATCATCTTTGCTTAAATTAAATGCAGTGCTCAGTATATTTGGAAATGTACTTTGAAATGCATTGAGCACTAGATTGGTAATGTATTTTGAAATGCATTTAAAATATTTTAAAATGTATTTTGAATGCAATACATAATATATTGTGCAATATAAAATCCACATATTTATAAATACCTTGGATGTTCCAATTGATACATATTTTGAAATGCATTTGTGGTTTTGAAAGTTATAAATATATTTTTTATGAAATACATTTTTAAATCCCTTATTTCAGTCTAAAACACATCTCAGAAAATATATTTATGAAGATACTTTTTCAATGTGGGTAGGCGAGCGCGTTAAACACCTTTGAAAAATTTTCATCTGGTGACACTGGTCACCATTTCATCATTAGGAAGGGTGAAATCATCTCAGTTAACAATTTCGAAATACGAAGAACGCAATTTCGACTCTACGGAGGAGCAACTAGATGTACTTCTAAGAAAAGTAATCGTGAACACTCGATACGTCCTTATAAGCTACTTTCCGGGGACACACTTGTTTGTTTCAATAACGAACGTATCATTCTAGTATCTAGGCTATACATGATTTCGGGGAAATCGCTGCTTTCAATTAAGTATCAAATGCCACCATGAAATTCATTAAATAAGCATCTGGTCAGTTCTGATAATTATTTCAGCTTTCGAGCGCAAAAATGAATATCACATATTTCGTATCGTAAGATAGAAAAACAAACAAAATGTGAATAATCTCAAATTTTTGGATTTGCTTTCGAGTTTCTGCGTAAAATCAAATGTCATGTGCAGAAATAGTGGAATAATTTTTCTGTTGCTGGTTTGGATGCTATTATACCGATCGTGATAAACCGTTAATAATTAAGAACTGTACATTCAAGCCGGATAGCGCGGAATTTCTACCTCAAATTTTATTACATCATTACGTGTAATAACCAGGCCTGCTAATGACACAATCCAAGCATGACGTACAGTCGTTTGGCTGCAATCTGATGACCTTTTTTGGTTTGTTTGTTTAGGAAATCAAGCACGAAAAACCGATAGAAAACCATGAGGATTTGAGCGTCAAACTGTTGCAAGCCATGGAAGAGAATATCCGTCTAAGATCCGTCATCCATGACGTAAGTGCCAACGTTTAAGAATAATCAGTGGCGACACAAGTATCGTTCACCGATGCTTATTTGCCATGTAAAAGGTGAATAACACCCATTTAGCAACATCAAATCGCGAGAAGTGTGACGTCATCATGACAAGCTTTTATGCATTGAAATTCTCGACATTTAATAACAGAGATTTCTGGGATTTCCAAAATCATCTATGCGTCAAAAACAGTGATTCAACAAAAACAAGCCTATTTATTGGCGATATTTCATTTGATTCAAGGTTATTTTTTTCTATAAAGTACAAAAATATATGGACATAATTCAAAATGTCGTTCCCCATTTTTAATTCCGTTCTGCATGAATCTATTTAGAAAAAAAATAAGTGGAAAATTTAAGTAGATGTGTTCATATATATTAGTTGTAAAAGAGAAGAAAAGGACTGAAAATATAAAGCTCGATCTAGTATGGAGAAATACTGCATCGTCCTCTAAAAAAATCGTAGCAAAATATTTCTTTGGAAAAATTTCAAAATCTTTGCCAAAGTAAGGCATTATCTTTTAAGCAACAAAACAATGGTGTGAAAATGTTAAAGTAATGTGGAAAGAATTTGAAAACTAACAATTCTAAATGGCTGTCGGTATATGGTACATTTTAAGTTGAATTGCTCAAAACTCTTGAATTTGGAGTGGAGAAAGGACCAGTCACCATTCGAAGATTTATTGAATAAATCAAACGCTTATTTTGTAAAATGTGAAGTAATCTAATAATAATTCAACTAAGGGTGGAACTCATTAGAAAATGGGACCGTTTTATGTCGAGTTTTAGAATGAGTCACATAATAGAGGAATCTTCGCTAACAAAACCATCTTAATATGAATTTTAGGTCACGGAAGTAAATAAGCGCTGGCAGAAATACAACCTGGAACGTACGGGCTACGTCCAGAAATTACTGTCTACCATCAGGGAACTTCAGCAGAAGGAAGTCGGCACTGGTGAGTCCATTTCCGGGAGTCACGGGGTCACGAGCCTAGCCGGAAGGTGTGAAAACCTACGCGTGGAAAACCTGGTTTTGCAAAAACAGTTGGAAAACTGCGAAAGGCGTTACGAAGAATCAAACGAGGCCCTAACGAAGACGCGAAATGAATTGGCCGAAAGAATTGAGCTTTTGGAGATGCAGGTGAGACTCGTACAGAAATTGAATCAAACTGGTCAACCACAGTATCCAAACTTTTCTAAAGCGTCAAACTGTCAATGTCAGGTGAAGCTTCAGGCCGAGGATTTCGTAGTGGAGAGAAAGGAGAAGAAAGAAGCTGTTAAACTAGCAGAAAATTGCAAAGAGGAGCTTGCAAAGTTAAAAAGCAAGGTGCGTGCAATATCTTGTGGCCGGGTTTTCAGGTGTGCTAAGCCGCTATTACCAGATCCTCAAACGAGGTGCTAGGAAGCAATCCGTAAATTGTGTCATTAAAGAAATAATTATTCCATAACTTACATTATGTTTTGGCATATCCTTGACTTCAACTACTAGAACTAAACACTGGACATCTCCAGTTACACAAACACAAGTTAATCTTATACTCTTGTCTTATTTTCCAGATTAGAGAAACAGAAAACGACCAAGGCCACTGCAAGGTGTACGTGTGTACGTGCAAGAAGGATTACGAGGACGATGGCATTTTTTGCAAAGTAGCCGAATATCAAAGGCGGCATCAGTCATCAAATTCGAGTCTCATTCAAGTACTTCCTGTAAGTCAACTGCCATTCACCATAATTAATGAACAGTCCCAAAGCACCGTAAATGCTTACTGCTTATGGAATCTCCAGCCTGGAGAATTTTAGTTTGTGAAATTGGTTGGGAGAAGGCATTCCCATCCTCAAAACTAGAATTTTCCACAAAAATGTTACTATTTTTTTCTTATTCGGGAAGTAAGGGAAACGACACCGGAATTATACTTTGGTATACGTCCTGTTTATTGCAATTTCACAAAACTTTTCATGAAATAGATCCTTCACTGAACAGCGGTAGCATATCTTAAATGCAACAGAGAATTTAATATTTCGTTATTCTATAAATAGTCCAGAACTGGAAGTCCATTAATTTGAAGGAAGCAGATCGTTAACTTTATTGAAACAAAGAAATTGTTCAAAACACTTCCCGGTCAAGTAAATATAGACTTTTTCTACACAACAACAGAATTAATCTGATATCTAAAAATATATTTAAATGTATTCCAGGACAACTTGTTTCAAAATACCACAAGTTGCCTTACATACATAACAAATTCATTGATACAATGGGATTTCTACGAAGAAGAGTGCACATATATTTTAGGCTAAAATGTGATAATGTTCAGTATTTCAAAGTACAATTGCATTATTCAAATAAATATGGAATGGTGTGTCCTAGTAAGCTTCAGGAAATCTAATATTACAATGATGTTTCTTTGATCCAAAATGCACGAATATTTCTTGCTGAAGTCTCTTGTGTCAACATGCTCATTTTTCACAATTGTCGATTAATTTCGTTTAATAAATGGAAACCTTAGAAACAAACTAATCTGAATTATCTTTTTGCTCGCAGTGCCAGCTCATCCCGAGAACGTCTTCAGCCCCGAGACTTCATTCCAGAAGACCGTTCGAGGAATCTCTCGCGCAAAAGGATTCTGCAATTTCCTTGGGGAGCCCGTCGAGCAGTCCACCGCACAGTGAGCAGCCTCAGCAGCAGTCGCAATTCAGCGATACGCAAATGAACAAATGGTTTCTAGTGTGCCCAAAGTGCAGAAAACATTTCCCACCGAACCTGGGAGTCCAGTACAGATCCCACGTGGATAAGTGCGAAGAGGAGATGCTCCGCCGCTCGCACTGACCCCTGTGGCAACTATTCGCAGCTATGTCAGCGTGCGTGGTGCTCACGCACATCTGCGTCAAAGGATTACGGATGCCTGCAAAGTTCCGAACACCTTACCGTCATTCCCATCGTGAGTGTCAGTGCTGTGCGCTGAGCACTGAGAGAATAGTTTATTTTTATACCATGACAGTGATGTCCCAAACGCCAGTATACGATGCATTTGAAACATAAAAAATCGACCAGCACAGGATGTGGGGAGAGCCTTGCAATTCCGTTTCATTTCAAAGCCAAATTGATCATATTGAGATGGACCAGTTGCCCCAAGAAGCTTTTTCTTCATTTCCTTTCACTATGGAAAGGAAAGTGACAGCCCGTTTTCACATGCTGCTTTGTTTTTCCCAATTTAACAGAAAACTAGCCGAATAAATTATTGGGGTCATCAGGAAAATCTCGCAAAGAAAAACCATTGGTTATTTTTGTGATCAAGACAATTTACTTTGCTAGTTTCTAACCTTGAAACATGTCATTAAGCATTTTCTCTTGGAATCACAATGAACCAGTTCAGACCTTTCGTTTACATTGTTCGCAACGCCATCTTGGACTTCATTTTCGCACGGAAATGTCACGCTTTTTATACGACCAAAGGGGTTTCCTCTGCACCTATTTTCTGTTTCGGAGTTTTTTCTGTGAACGGGTATTACGAGTGACTGTCACCTTCTAGTTGAATGGCTACTACTGTATGTTGTGTTTTTAATGTGTGCATTTATAAGTTGTTGAAAATAGTCATTAAAATTACCACAACAATTATCTGCTTAGTTTCGTAAACTGATCCCAAAATAGCACAACCCAGGCGCGTACCTTTGCACTTCGTAATCACTCCATTGAGGCAAACAACTGTGATCGATTATAATCAGATCCTTGACACAAATTTTTGCCTACCGTTATGTAGCTTGCAAATTAAGTTTGAAGGATAGCTGCCCTGAAACATGACTTGGAGCACGAATTTTGTCAACGCAGCTCCGAGGGGTTCCAACAAAAATTTGGAAACACCAAAACTATTTGACTCAATAAAATTGATTGATACATGATGAGTGCATGTACTTAAAATCTGTGCAATCAAGGTGTAGGAGAGAAAACGAATTTAGGACAAGAAATAGAAAAAATGTCGTTATTTTAAGTTGCATAATGATGAAGTGTTACTGTATGAAAAAATTAACTTCTTTGAAAGACATACAGTAAGTGCACATTTCTAATACATTGAACGAGATAATAACGTCAAATAATATAAGATGGGTCAAATTTAAGAATAAACGAAATTGATAGCTCAGAATTTTTCTTTTAGCAAGCAAAAATCCGAGAAACAATTTCTGGATATCATGCACCTAGGAAATTAATCGTGGAATTGATATTTAATAATAGTTAAAGGGAAATCAAAGTGAGTTTCTTACGATTTTAGCTGATCGGTCGAATGATGTTATAAGCAAGTACCTGTATTTGTTACTAACGTTGCTACCAAGAAATAGCAGAATTTACTTTTGATTTAATTTTGGAAATCTTTGCAAACTCCAATTCAATGTTAATATTACCTGTGTTATATTCTTTTCTGACGTCAACTTAGTGTGTTTACTTCAAATGATTGTTTATAATTCCGGCTGACTCAAGATAATGATTCAATGGTTTAGTCATATTTGACCCATATTTAACATACAACATGGCGGCAATGAAATCCTCAAAGAGAAAACCACCCACTACTTTCACGCTTAACCTGCAGAATGAAGAAAGAAATCATCAAGGGCCAGCGATAGCTCAACACGTTATGTTTCAGCAATGTTAAATTGCTAACTATTAAATTGATAACTATTTTCACAAGGACCCGTCGATTTTGGTGGCGCCACAATCAAATTCGGCTTCTGCCATTTCCATGCATATCTGAATTTGGCAAAACCAGTTTGGGGAGCAAGAGGTAGGCCTGCGTGACCACCAGAATTATGGTGTGAGGTCAATCACACGTCGACAGGGGTGGGACTGGCAAACGGCGAAAAACCAGGTCGAAAAGCCCAGGCGATGGCAGCCGAAACGCAGCAGTGCAACTTTCTCTTCACGCGCCCCACCTCAGAGGCCATGGCGGTTGAAATTCCATGAAGAAGTGATGGCCCTTATCCGTAAGTGCTGGAGCGCAAGGCACCACCATAAACTGTGGCCCCTCTGGACGCTCGGTGTGCTTCCGAGGGGGAAGAAGAGGCTGGTGTTCGTGCTACTGCTGCTCCTGACGCTGGGGTTAACCAGCTACGTCGTGCCCTGGAGCAAGTCGACGGAATTCTCGACCGTGTCCTCGCCGCGGTTTCAGAGCGTGCGAATCGCTACCCGACCCAGAGCCAATGTGAATCCGAGTTCGCAGGGTGAGAACGAGGTTGAGATTCTTCTCCCCATACTCGCGTACGACGATGAACCGGACGCGAGGGTCAAGGTGAGAGCTTTGAAATTGGAAATCCTCTAATGCCAGCATGTTCTTGGAAAGTCAGTCGTAGCCGGACATCACGAATTAAACGCATAGTTCCTTATTATTATAAGTGGTGACATGGGAAAGGGAGTAAAAAGACTCCTCTAATCATCCGGATGTGTCATGTAAATCTTAATCTTTAACTTACTCTTACAAAGTTACTAGAATCCACTGGGCCTAAACATGTGTTTTATGACAGCATTTACTGATTTTAGGGCATTGTGTTAAATTATCATTGAACATAATGAAGAACGTGTAGGCAAATTACGTTTAACCACTAGATCATCCACCATATTTTAGCTCACATTTATATGCACAAGTTTGGGAACGCCATAGGCGAACATTTTTCGAAAACAAGATCATCAATCATGGATTTTGGCCTACATTTTGCATGCACGTTTTTGTAATTATTAGTAGGCTAATTTAAGAAACGAAATAGACAATTTTTCATCAAATTAGATCTCCAATTATAGATTTTAACCTACATTTCCATTCGTTTTCGAGAACTTTTGTCGGTAATATACATAGGCATGCCTTTTTTCTTATAAATTTGCAAACGTCTGCGAATTAACTAAGAACAACATAAATTGGACTTGAGATGCTAATGGAAAATCGTAATAAATGAGTATATGTTTTTCTACATTTTTAATTACATTTTGTGTGAATAAAAAAATTATAGCGTGTTATGCATATAACACATGTATGGCTTGATGTGCAGAAAATAGATTTGAAACTTTTTTTACACATTTTAATATAAATCCATATGATTTCACATTTCATTAAACCATAACCATATTATTAAAACTACAGTCGAACCCCGCTATAGTGAACCATCTGCGGACCCAACAATAAGTCTACTATAACTGATGGTTCACTATATCCAATTTTTTAGAAAAAATATTTTTTAGCATATCATAGTAGTATTGTTAGAAATAGTGGTTGCGATAGTACATAATTTCTTATAAATTATTAATTCATTATGTATTAACAATACCTAAAACTTGATTTTATTTTTACATTCTTTGGAAGAACTTATTTTCAATTGCATACAATTCGACGTTAAGTAGAGTTCATCAATTTTTTTATCAACAATTAGTAAAGAATCCGTTGTTTTCTTGTCCACATTTTCTGTAGAAAAAAAATTTCAGGATATTCACAGCCGATTTTTGTCCAATTGCCTTCCATGGATTTTGGTCAACATTTACGTACACTTTGTTTCA